>VWZN01008418.1:122273-132891 GCA_013396955.1 Regulus satrapa
AGATCCAGCTACTTAATAAAATGGCATACTGGAATACAATAGGAAAGGAAAAAAAACAAAAAAAAAAACCAAAAAAAAACCCACAAAAACAAGCAAACAGGCAAAAAAACCTAAAAGACAACAGCAACAAGAAAAACACCACAAAACAATGGTAAAAATCCCCCCTACGAACAGCTGAAGATGATTGCCTGTTTTCCAGGCACTGAACATAGCAAACTGAGCCAATAAAATTAAAGACACTGGAATTGCTGGTAATAACTGAATGGTTTCTCTACTATCCACATTAGTCTTTAAACTGAACAAGAAATGTGATTGTAATGAATATATTCCCACTCCAATGAGCCAAGTAAGAATATCAAACTAAGACTGCCTAATGCAAGCAGTCCCTGGATCTTACAAATGTGGTAAACCGTTGAAATAATTTTCTCTTTTGAAAAGCTCTGATTTGCTGAAACAGACAGACTGGCTTAGAATCTTAGAAAATGCATGAAGTTAATTGCACAGGAAATTTTTGAAAGGTATTAACCATAGGTTGAGGCAAAACTGGACACTCAATAAGAGCTGAATATTTCTTCCCTGCAAGAATATAGTCCCCGAGATTTTGTGTGGTATTTAAGGTAAGAGAAAGGTATTTTGGGGATAAGAACCTCTACAAAAAGCCTCAAGAGTCCTCTGAAGTTGTGCACAGACATCTGGAGGTGAAGTGCTTTTTTTTGTTGATAGTCAATCTGATCTAGCACACAGACAGTGCAGTCAAGAGAATCTGGAAATCACCCAGCTCTTCTTAGAGCAGAAACCTGTGTTTGTCTCCCTAAAGAGCTTCCTGTACCTGCTGATCTCAATTCACATACTTTAATCTGTAGTTCAGGATCCCATTCCCAGGTCTGGGACCATCCTGCTGTGGCAATATCTTAGAGCAGTGTTGTCTGTCAGAGATGCGTGACAACTGCATCAGTGGATGTACTAAATGGTACAGCATCTGAAAGAAGAGGAATTTCAGAGATTATGGCAAATAAATTAAAAAAAAAAAAAAAAAACCCTAATATTAATTAGAAAGCTCCCTAGCAGCTGCTAAAACCAAACTAAAAAAACACATATTCTTTCCTAAGAGTTCACAAATATCAGCAATTGAGAAAAAAAAAAAAAAAAAAAAACCAAAAAACCAAAAACAAACAAACAAAAAAAAACAAACCATGAGACGTTTAACGTAAAAAAAAATCCTTAATGAATCACTGTCCCTTTTTGTCTGCAAAGAGCATCTCCACCGCTCTGTAACAATGGTGGAATTTCATGAGGACATCTCATGATGTGTGCTTTCACAGAAACTCTTCAATAGCTTCTGGGATCTCTTGTGCCACTGGACTGGAAACTACATTTAAAATGGCATGCATTAGCAAAAACACAGCAATGCTTTTCACACAGGTGTTCTAGCTGAACATAAAAACCAGGGCCCGAAGGTTCCCCACATAAGGACATAAATGCATTCATGCATTTCTCAGATCTGACCCTCCAACACAAGCACAAAAGATTTATCTTAAGTTTTGTGGGAAAGGAGAAGCAGGGTCATAGAGATTATATTTACAGGATTTAGTCCCAAATTCACAGATCCTTTGATGCATTCTGGTGATCACCCAGTGCCTATCATTGTGTTCACAGGCCAGGTTAGGTTTTCTGAGGAATACTAGGCTATTCTATGGAAAACACCTTTATAAAGCATCCTTCTTGGTGGTTTGTTGTTGTTGTTATTGTTTTGGTTTGTTTGTTTGGTTGGTTGGGTGGTTTGGTTTGGTTTTTGGTGTTTTTTTGGTTGGTTGGTTGATCAGTTGTTGTTTGTTTGGGGTTTTGGGGTTTTTTGGGTTTTTTTTTTAGTTTTTTTTTAATCAAAATGGATCTTGGAGAATAATGAGATTCAGTATGACATAACTGCCACAGGTTTGAGAAAAATTGTGTTTAAAAAGGCCATGAAATATGACCATTAAACTAATTTCAATGACTGTGCTGCTGGTTTTTTAAGAAATTCTGCATGCAGGGCAAATGAATTGTATTTTAATCTCATTCATGAGAAGTCAGCTGAAAAGGTTATTTCGATATCATATAGTGAAATATCTTACCGAAAACTATGAGAATATTTAAACTCTATCACTTTTTAGTACTTTTAGGCAGAAAAACTGTTACTATAAGGAGGGTGATGGATCACAACAATCACCCATCTCCATTTCTCACCCAGAACATTAATTGTTTGGAGCTTTTCCGGAGTGATATCCCATATTATTCCACATTTACCACGAGGACCTGTGAGTTAAAAGTTAAAAGGCAGACAGATAATGAACACATATGACAAACAAAATGTTCCCTGTTAAAAGTTGTTTGTAATTTAAGAGAAAAAGGATTTGGATTCTTCAAAGCTTTCTCCCCACTGTCCCTATAACTCATTGTATATATTTTTATTTTTTAAAAGCAATTTTGATTTTAAATATTGGCTCAGTTTTCAGTTATCTTTGTAATTTTCTCTAGAAATTTTAAACTTTTATGACCTCTTCTCTAGTTTTTCATCATATTGAGGAAGCTACACTTTTAAGGACCTACTCTGTGGGCACTGAAGTGGTCCTTCATCTGCCTTTCCTTTTACTTATCAGCTGAAGAGGCTAAGGATTATTTTATAGCTTTTTCCCCATTTCTGGTTAGCAACATTATCAGCCAGATATATCTGAGTAGTTATAGATGTGGGTGGTTATTTGTTTTATGGAATCTCGTTTGATTAATGTGTCTCTCTTGTGCTTAAGAATATGTGTATTTCATAATCTGCAAACAAGAAACCCTGGATGGCCATCTGCATTTGGATTTCATCAGCATTCTCAGCCGTTAGATTTCCCATGACGTGTGTGCCTTTATGGAGAGGCACAAAAAGGCCACACCTTGTGTGAGTGGAGGGCACATCCTCAGGCATGAAAACTCCTTTGTATTTCAGCTAATCTGGAATGAAATACTTTTTATATGGGGCTGACTGCTGGATACACGCTGGCAACTAAATGGAATTTTTAAATAAGGCAGAGAAAGCGAAGGTAAACAGAGCTTTTAATTGCACATTTCCACACAGCCTTCCAAAGGGTTCTTTCATGCATCGATAAATGCTTGTGGAGACCAGCATTTAGTTCTGGCAGAGGTGATGCCTCACATACCTGCCAGCACAGGGATCACAACATCTGCTGTGCAGCAGCATTGCACTGTGAACTCAAGGCTCCATCTGCAAGCAAACACAAAAAGTTTGCTGAATCTCCTGCACCTTGGGGCTCAAGGTCTATTTTTGCTCCCAGGCATGGAGTTAGAAGAATACAGTTAGTCCCAGTGGTAGTACATGACTTTTCCATAAGTATTGCTTTAATTGCACCTTACTGACTTGAATAATAATTAAGGAAAAAAAAAAAACCCTAAAAAAATTTTTAAAACTTCAAATATGCAGTTTCTTCTAGCCCAGCCCCATAAAAACATCACAAGTTCACAAAGACAACAAAAACAGGGCAATAATTACTTTTTTTATATTGGGAGTTAGGGAAATGTTAATAATGCAGGTTTTGATTTGTTGTTTTGGGGTTTTCTTTAAATTTATAGATCAGGGAGAAGAAGAAAATGCACAAATAAACACAACTAAATCTGGCAAAGGTTATTAAAAATTTATGCCTGTGACAAGGCTTTTAATACTGTAACCATCTGTGCTTGTCAGCCTAAGAGTTTAGGTAGACTTCAGCACTTTTAAGAAATAGGACTACTTTTATGTGTTTTTGAAAATATAGCAACTCCTCCTCTTCCCCCTCTGTCCCCTTCCCCAGTTAACAGCAACCAAAAAACACCAAACGCAGACATGATTAATTCAGCACCAACATTAACTGAAAAAACTAATGTAGTCTTCAGATGAGATACATGTCAAAAGCATTATGTTAATAAAGACTTATAAGCTCTGGAAAGGTTGAAGATATTTTCTTAAGATAATTTGCATAAATATTCCATTATCTCTGATCTTCATTAATTCACTTAATGACAATATTGAGATGTGGAAACTCTGACCTAAAAACTGATTAAGTTATGCACACAGGATCTTTTGAAATTGTGGGACATATCTTCTAATAAAGCCAACACTGTCACAGAAGATGTATAAAGTAATTTTTCTGGTACATTTGGGTTAGGTTCTGTAGTGCTTCTGTGCACAAGGCACAACGTGCAGAAAGTGCACAATGAATTGTGAATGTGCTTGCATGTATTTTCAAAAATAGAAAAGTCCGAAACACACCGATTGTTTGGGTTCCCAGAAGTAAATCCTACTAAAACCCTAGAAGGAAAGCATGTTTTCGGCATTGGGTTGAAGTGTTCTTTAAGGATGTAACTCTTTTCTGCAAGTCCTCCCTTTCCAGTGCCAAGATTGCCTACTATATAACTGACACTGTGAGCCACACTTAGAGTCCTAATTACAATTATATTTATAAAAGGGAAGAGAGCAGGCAGTTGAGTCCCTTGACATCCAGCAGATTACAAACCCCTTGTTTCTGGGTAGCAGCTTCACTACCACCCTTCTCCTCTCAGACAACCCTTCTGTTTCTCTGCATCCCAACAAGAGCACGACACCCACCACTTTATTTGTCACAGCTCCTGTTTACTGTAGAACATGAAGGCTTCCTTTATGTCTGAGCCTGTTGCTCCTTTTAATAGGTCAGGTCTGTGAAGCTCTCTCCCATTTAATTTTGCATTTTGTGAAGCACTCCCAGCAACACAATGTCGGTGTGGGTTTGATTTGAGTTGGATTGTCTCTTTGGTTTTGCAGTGCACCTAATTGCACCTCAAAAAGCCAACAACAAGCCACTTAAATTCCTGATGGTTTAGACCTACATGTATAAAGAGATGTCAGGAGCTTATATGCCTCCATAGGGTTTTGACATCAAGGTCCCTTCGGAACCCAGAGCAGCTGCAGCCAGCAGATAAAATCCTCACTGCTGGATATTCACAAGGCCATTTGCTTGTCCCTGGCAACACCGAGGAAATAAACCCTGGATCCTACTCAACTCCCGTCAGGCAAGAGCTGCTGATCTGTGAATTCCTGATTTCCACAGGAGCCCAGTGCTACCGACATAACAGGACCATACCCACACCATGCACTGGAGGACATGGGATCCACTTTTTTTCCTCCTTTGCTTACAATTTACCCCATAGTCCAAGTTCTCACACAGTGCTTGTAAGACTAAGAGACAAATCTGACTCACAGCCCAGGGAATCTGAGCCAGTGTTTTCTACTCTTCTGTAGAGAGTGGGCTTAAGAGAACAGAGCTTTGCTCAATTTGCAGCTAAAATTTGGATAGGAGTCAAGCAATTTTGATTGTTGAGATGAGTGAATGTTAATTCATCTGTTTAAAAATCTACATGTCTGCTGTCTTCACACAAGAAGTTCTTTGCAGTGGGGGCGGTGAGGCCCTGGCACAGGTTGCCCATGAGAAACTGTGGCTGCCCCATTCCTGAAATTATTCAGGGTTATTTTGCACGGGGCTCTGAGCAATCTTATCTAGCAGCCTTCTCTGCTCATGGCAGGAATTTGGACTGAATAACTCTACAGATCCAGCCCAAACAGTTCTGTTCATTTTATGGTCGTTTATCTATTTTCTTCTCTTTCTGCAAACAGCAGAACATCCCTCTTTCTACTTCATGATCAGAAGAGGACAAAGATGCTCACAACTCTCTTCCTATTAGCTCAGAAAACACAGACAATTGTGATCATCCTATTTCTCAGTATCTCCACAGCACTCACTGTTAACAACTAAGAGCAAGCATTTTAACTGTCACCTGAAACCAGTGGTCTGCAACCCCCTGCAATGATTTTATGTTGTTTTTAGGTTTGCCATTTGTCAGACTTACCTGCCTTTCTTTCTGCAACTCAGTTATTGGAGAAGCCTCCTTTGGTAGTCTGTGTATGTTAGCAGACATAGCAAACAAACAAACAAACAAACAAACAAACAAACAAACAAACAAACAAACAAAAAGTTAAAAGTATAAGTAGTTTAAAATCAAGATGAAAAGGGTAAATGAAACTGAAAAATCAAAATGAAAATTTTAGAAGCTCATCAGAAGTGAGCAGGGTAAATCTAGACCAGGAAGGCATCTTAGAAGATTAACAAAATTTAAAATCACAAATGTTGCAAGATTGATACCCCACAGCTCTTGAGCCTTGTTGCATTTGCCCTATATTTTAATAAAAACACAGAGTTTTATATCTTTTAATTCTCCATTTCTAGGACGGATGATCCTTTTCCTCTGGAAGCTTGTTCCACGTTTTTATTATCCTAACAGAGGTTTGTTTTCCTATGCTGCACACTGCTGTGGCCCCCGTTGTGCAAGGTTCAATCTGGTTTCCCTGAAAAGAAAACTTATTACCATGTTCCAGGGTGGTGTTGAGTGTGGCCTAATAAAAAGAATCAAGTGCAGATGTTAAAATTTATACTGAAAAAACATTTCCATTGTTAAGCTACAAATCTCTATTCACACTCAGGGGACCAGATATCAGAGGTGAGCACCGAAGTTGCTACAGTTTCAATTTTATTGGATTTGTTTTTCTCTTCTATCAGAACTAAGAAACAGAGTCTGGGAACAGAGCATAAGAGAAATGAGGAAAGCTTTTTGGTCACCAGCAGCAGCCTGCAAATGTATGCAGCTTTCTTTGAGCACCATATTTTGGGGCTCAGTAAGGTTTACAGGGACTTAGATACTTAAGTCAGGATTGTGAAATGAAGCAGAAAGCAAAAAACACTGTGACTTAGGAGGGAGAATATGTTCCTGCAGCTGCTGCTGATCCAAGAATTTATCCAGACACATACTACATAGATTTTGATTGCTGAATGTCTAGAGGAAAAAGCAGCAATACATCCATGGCATATGTTAACTGCTCTTGCACTATACAAGTAACACAATTCTTTTCTGCCCTGAAAGCACGTTTTCATCTAACCGGGAATAAATACTAATAGTATGGTGCCTGCTAGAAAGAACAGCTCCAATCCTCTAAATTAATTTAATTCTCTTGGGATTTACAGAGCATTAGAGGATTTTATTGCTATTGATTTCTTTTTCAACCTGACTTAGAACAGGACCTATAATTTTGAGGTATGATTGTGCTGACGTGACCCTGTTAAGTGCCTCCTTTTGTAGGGAGATACAGATAGACAAGATGAAAGTGTTGGGATTGTTCAGCATGGAAAAGAGAAGGCTCCAGAGAGACCTTAGAGTCCATTATAGTATCTAAAGGGACTGCAAAAGAGATGGAGGACTAGGGACAAAGGTCTGGAGTGACAAGGCAAGGGAGGAAGGTTCCATATGAAACCAGGCAGGGATTAAATGGAATAGGGGGAAGAGATTCTTGACTGGCACAGGTTGCCCAGAGAAGCTGTGGCTGCCCAATCCTTGAACATGTCCAAGGCCAGGCTGGACAGGGTTTGGAGCAACCTGGGATAGTGGAAGGTGTCCCTGCCTTGACTCTTCCAACACAAACCATTCAAAGAATCTGATAGGTGTCACTGCCTGCAGTGGTTGTGCAATCTCCACAGATTGGTTCCAGTAAGGAAGTGGAGTAGCTCAATGTGGTCAGGTTAAACTAACTAATAACGCCATAGAAAGCTCAGATGGGAGTTCAGCTGCACCTCCTTTCTCAGGGTGGGAAGGAAGTGTCATTTATAACTCAGGCATTGCCTATGGAATGAGCCCTAATGTAGCCAAAGTCCTTTGCAATTTTATTCTACCTTCTCTTTCCAGTTACTCATTCTAAAGTAGAGATGTTGATTAGGATAAATCTTTACTGTGGTCACATCAAAGACATGAGTCACTTTGTCACATAAGAGTGAGATCAATCATTCACTAAATATATATGCATCCAAAAGATATATGAATTCAGGAAATAATGAAAATATTGGTTTTGTTCCAGAGGGAAGGAAACAAATTTTCTGACTCTGTCTCTTCCTATTCTTCACCAATAGATGGTGGCAAAACTCCTTCCTTATCACTGTCAAGGGCTTAGGATCCTATCAAGGTGATCTATCATGCTTCTTCCAGCACTTTCACTCTCAATCCTGCTTTCTGAATATTGTTAAATCTTTTCCTCCCTAACACTAGTCTCATTTTTTTCCCAGTTTTTATTAACAAAAGCTGTAGGATGCTTCAACCTCATTTTAATCTTTTTTGAGTGTAATACTTTAACTTCATCTCTTTCTCAAGCAAAACAGGGAAAAGGAAGTGGTGATTAATCCCTTTAGAGTTCCCTACCTCTGAAACCTGTGGGGGATTAATAATTTTTACAACTGATGCAGGTATGTGGTAGATGGTTTGTGTCTTTAAAGCAAATTTAAAAGATAAACTGCAGCTCAGGCAGACAACACAGCCATGCTTCAGGAACGAGGAACACTAATTCCTTGGGCTAAATACACCAGAAATCAGGATGGATTATCTGAGTATCTGAGGGCCTCTTAAAAAAGTCTTCTTGGCTAATAGTGGCCTTCCTTTAAAAGGAAATAATTTTGAGTATGTGGCTTGAGCACAAGTACATGTACGAGTTTATCAAGACGACACAACCTTTTTATTTTCTGCTGGAAATTTCTTCACTACAGTGTGGGAGAGGCCATTAAAGGATTGTACTGGCATTAATAAGCACCATCTAATATTGTGCTTCAGCTCTATCAAGCTGTTGTAATTGTCGCATGTGAAAGTTTTCCATGGGAATATTCTGCATAAAAAAATAGCTTGTTTTCTAAAAAAACCCACAAATCAACAGGTCTTCAGAAAGTGAAGTTGTTCTACAGAGTGCATGTGAAATTGCTTTTCCCTCAAACTGACTCCTTTGTCTAGAACAGATGATTCATGAATCACTGTGCAAAGATTTGCAGCCATCTGTTTGGAATATAACAATTTTCATGTTTTCACTTAGTCTATTGTAATCTGTTTCCCTTTGCCTTTAATCTCATTTTAATCTCAGTGAGCCAACACAGTAGAAAATAGCAAAAATTACTTTTCACTGTAGCCATGCAACAGTTGCTCAGTAAATTGTATTTGAAAACAAATATTTTAATTTTTTCTGTAATCTCAGTGTGTGAGCAGATCTCTCCCACATTTCATCAAACCAAGAAAGTAGAGAACTGAAGACACATGAATAAATGTTTGAGCAGTTGTAGTCAAACTCAGCAACGGGAGCAGAGTGAATGACAAAAACAACAATAATGGCTTGATAAATGTATTACATTGAAATAGTGACATTGCAAAAGTCATAGTGCCCTTATTCCATCCCCTGCCATAGTCAGGGACACCTTCCACTGTCCCAGGGTGCTCCAAGACCCAGTGTCCAGCCTGGCCTTGGACACTGCCAGGGATCCAGGGCCAGCCACAGCTGCTCTGAGCACCCTGTGCCAGCGCCCTGTGCCAGCACCTCCCCACCCTCACAGGAAACAATTTCTTCCTAAAATTTAAATGAAATCTCTTATCTTTTAGTATAAAAACATCCTTTATTGTGCTATCACTGCCTGTGTATGAAGTAATGCACCCTGTTTTTTATAAGCCCCTCTGTAAATACCAGAGGCTGCTATAGATTTTCCCCAGAGCCTTTTCTTCTCTAGCTGAACACCCTCAGCTCTCCCAGCCTGTCTCCACAGCAGAGGAGCTCCAGGCCTCTGAGCATCTTTGTGGTCTCCCCTGGGCCCACTCTAAAAGTTCCTCATCTTTCTTGTGCTGAACACTCCAGGCCTAAAGGCCTACCCATGGTCAACTGCATGGGTGAGAGGCAAGCAGAGAGGCTGAGAGGAGCCTCTGCTTCACTAAAACTTTAGAAAAAACCCTCCCATCACAGCCCCATTGATAAGCTGAAGAAGCACACAGAATGTGTGATGAGCTGACAATTGTCCAGACTTCTGGTCTCACGGAGTGCTGATCAATGACTCCATGACTGTTTGGCAGCTGGTAACAAGTGGAGCATGACAGGCATCAATACTTGGGCCAATACTGTTCAATACCCTCCTCAGGTGCCTTGCTGGTGTGAGTGTGATACCTCAGCAAATTTCTGAGTGGTTCGAAGGGACAGGGAGATGGCAAGCAGGTCTTCATTTCAGTGATACCTTGCTGAAGTTAAAGATTGGATCTTTAGAGAATCCTGGAAGTTCAACAAGAAAAAGGGCAAGGCACAGCTTCAGGACAGAACAGACCTGCCTATGAACTGGCAAGGGCTAGAAACAAACTGGGAGCTCTGCTGAAAAGCAGTAACAGTGAGTGATAACACACATAGAAGCCAACAGCACATTTTTGTTGTGAATAAGGCAAACCACACACTGGGCTGCACTAGGAAAAACACAGCCATCATATCAAGGGGAGTTATGACCCCATTTTGCTTAGCATTGGTGAGAGGATGACCTCTCAGCATGTTCTAAAAATAAAATATAGGTATGGATAAATTAGGAGGTGGGTACCTCACAGACACCTTGTTTAGCTTCTGGCCACTGTGTTTTTGAGTAATCTGCACTCTTGTCCCCTTAATACCATTTGCAGGATGACTGAGGGAGTGAGTGAGTGTCTGGCTTGTCTCAGTGTCTTGCTTCTGAAAGTTACGCAGAGGAAA
>VWZN01008419.1:3693-18311 GCA_013396955.1 Regulus satrapa
TCCTTCCTTCCTTCCTTCCTTCCTTCCTTCCTTCCTTCCTTCCTCCCTCCTTTCCTCCCTTCCTCCCTTCCTCCCTTCCTCCCTTCCTCCCTTCCTCATGCCTCTGTTATTAGGATTTAAGCAGGAACAGCCAGAGCACATTTCAGATGGTATTTGAAGATGCTAAAGAGCAGTCCAACCAAACCAGAAGTGCCAGATGACCCTCCCTGAAGGGGCTGTAGCAGTCAGTGAAGTGAACATTCTGGTGATGACCACAGATGACCACATCTGTGTTTTGCAGGTCAGTGACTTGCAGAAAGGCTCAAACCAGATTTTCAGCCGTTCCCTCCATGAAAGAGACCTGGAGGTCGGGAGGCTGCGCAGAGAGAGTGAGAAATTGAAGAGGGACCAGGCTTTGACTGCAGGTATTGTATCCCTGGAGCTTTTGGTCAGGGCATGAAGCAGTTTAGGACTGACTCTGGATAAGGAGCAAGCATTGACCAAACTGTACAAGCAACAAATTATTCCTAGTGGCTTGTGGGAAGGGACCCTAAAGATCACCCCATTCCAGCCCCTGCCATAGCAGGGACACATTCCACTGTCCCAGGCTGCTCCAAGCTCCCTCCAGCCTGGCCTTGGACACTGCCAGGGATGGGCACCCTGTGCCAGAACCTCCCCACCCTCACAGGGGATATTTTCCTCCCAATATCCCATCTAAATGTCACGCCTGGGTGACCTCTGACCAGAGTTGTTTTCCTCAGGTCTGCTGAGCAACATGCAAAAGGAACTCCTGCAAAAGGAGCATAAGATCCATCAACTCCAGCAAGAGACTGAAAAACTGAATAAGGAAAACCGAGAGAAGGACAATCAGCTGGCCATGGTTTCAGCCAAGGTTGGCAGCACTAATGAGGGGCTCAGTAATTAACGACCCCCCCCACTTGACTAAGGTGGGAAAGCAGGTGAGAAGGGTCATGCTTCTCTCTGGTGAGGCTGGAGGCAGTTGTACCACTGGGACATAGTGGTGATGGTGCCATGACTGTGTCTGGGTGTGCCATGACGCCCACAGATCAAACATCAGCTGATCTTCCCCGGCTGGATCTCCCTCCTTGCTCTGCATCAGGTACTGGGTGCCCTGGGCTCCTGTGAGCACAGCAGCTGTTTGTACACACAAAATATTCCTGCCAGGGTCCTCCTGAGGAGCAGTGGAAACCCTGTCACTGTGCCGTGGGGCTCCCTGTGGCCCAGCCTGGATTTGTCCTTAAAGAAAGTGGCTTGAGCAGCAGGTTGTTCTCTGCACATGCAGCTCCTCCTCGACTGGCAGAGCTGCGCTGGGAGCATGATAAGGGAAGAGACTCTGTTGGCTGCAATGTGCCAGGAGATCACAAGGATTGACTGGGAATCCTAGAATTGCTGAGGCTGGAAATTACCTGTGAGAGCACCGAGTCCAGCCATTACCAAGGCACCACCAAGGCCGCCACTAAACCATGTCCCCAAGTGTCTTTTAAATCTCTACAGGGATGGCAACTCGGCCACTGCTCTGGGCAGCTGTGCCAGTGTCCCTTTCACAGCAGGAGCAATGGTATCACTACCCTGGTGGTTATTTTCCTTGTTTCCCATTCCTTTTAGTGCTCAAGAATTAAAGAAGAAACAAAACGTGAACTTGGAGAGCAAGAATTAATCTCCTGCAGAAATGTGAGTGAAAAGTCATTTGGGGTAAGCAGTGGCTGCAGGAATACATCAGCAAGGGAATAATTAACTGGGCATTGTAAGGAAGTTGCTTGGAACTCAGCTCCTGTCCTGAAAGGCACAAAATGGGCATAAGGCCTGAGGAAGTGTAAACTCTGTTGGATCTGTAATGCTGGTTTACAGTGTGAAGGGAAGGGCAGGGGAGAGGGG
Source organism: Regulus satrapa (assembly GCA_013396955.1). Classification (NCBI taxonomy): domain Eukaryota; kingdom Metazoa; phylum Chordata; class Aves; order Passeriformes; family Regulidae; genus Regulus; species Regulus satrapa. The sequence goes on from VWZN01008419.1 coordinate 5,569, forward strand.
GAGTAGTGGGGGGGTTGTGATCAGAAATCAGAATGAATTCCATTTGTAAGCTGATATAACCACAGTAAATACAGGTTAAAAGAGAATTCCAGGGTAAAAAAAGTGGGTTAGGAGGGAAGAAAATCTTGCTGATCAGAGGAGGTCACCAGAGGGGCAATGCCCAGCTGCCCTGGTGAGCCCCCCACCCTCCCTGGGCTCTGGCAGTGCATCGAGGAGCTGGAGCAGGACCTGGAGAGGCTGCAGGGGGAGATCCAGAAGCATGAGAGTGTCCAAAAGCAACTGGCTGAGAAAGCCAAGGTACGCCTTTGGCTGCAGGGGACACACAGAGGGCAGGGCCCATCATCCCTGAGGGGTGGGACAGGGACCAGCAATCCCTGAGAGCACAGGCTGGATGGGCAGGGCATCCAACCGTCCTGAGCTCCACCGTGGACCCTGATGGCAGAAGAAAAATAGCTGGCAGAGTGCCCTGTGTGGGTGGTGGGTGGGGAAGTCAGGGATGGACAATATCCCAGGGACCAACCCCAGGCAAAAAGTGCCGTGAAGGGTCAATGCTGCAATTCCTACTCTCTGCAACAGGATTGCTGTCTGTCTCATGGTGTTCCAAAGGCACATTTGGACTTGTCTGATGGGAACAGTGGTTGAAGTGCCCATGGCATGGTTTTGGATGTCACTCTGAGAAGCCAAAGCTCTCACTGCAGGCAGAGGAGGAGCTGAAGGCAGCCTGGTCCCAGCAGGCAGGGCAGCTGCAGGGAACAGGGCACAGGAAGGCTGTGGGCAGCACAGGCATGCAGCTTTCCATGGGGAAAGGATGTGCTGTGGAAACACAAACCCAGAGTCTTGAGCATCAAACCCTGGCATGGGACTTGTCCTTGGGTGAAGGGTAAAAGGCTTATCCACAGAATTTGTGTGAGCAGCATGGACAGCAGAGCAGTTTAATAGGTACAGAAAAGGAATCTCTAATCTTAGCTGTGCTGTCTGGGAACCACACCAACCTTCCTCAGTGCCTGGGTACTGCTGCTCTGGGCAGGTACAGCCCTTTGCAGGTAACATCATGCTAGATATGGATCAGCAGTGAGAGTGGCTATCAATGATTGGAGGTGTTTGTTTCCATGTGTTCATCCCTCCTGCAGCTGGAGTCCTTCAAGTGCCAAGTGATGCAAGTCTGCTCTCCATCAGCAGTGGGCAGCACAGGGAGATCTCTAACAGAGCAGCAGGTGAGTTTGGACAGCAGCTCACAGAGGTGTTCAGAGCCTGCAAAAGCCCCAGGTGGCTCAAGGCAGCTGCTGCAGAACCGCCGTGGTGCCTGCTCCATGTGCAGTAGGGCTGCAGCATCCAGGCTTCTCCAGATGAGGCTTTGTGCTGTGGCTGTCCCAGGTTAATGGCCCTGCTCCACGACACGAAGGGGACACAGTCCTTTTTGTCTCCCAAAGCTTGAGGGAGTCCGTGGTCTGCAGCAGGGACAAGCCCCAGAGTCTGGCGTGGCTGCCAGTTTGCAGCAAGTCTCTGAGACGATCCCTGGCTCCTCAGCTGGAAAACAGTCTGAGCCTTATCCTCCTCTTTCTTCACCCACTTTTTCCAGGTGATAGAGAAGATCAGGCAGATCTCTGACGAGAAGCAGCAAAGTCATGAGAGAGAGAAGAGTCTGCAGAAGGAATTAAGCTCCAGGCTCGCAAAGGAGAGGGAGGTGTCAGCAAACATCGAGGTGTTCCAGAGCTCCCTGCAGAAGCTCCAGGTCAGCCCTCTAAATTTGAGGACCAAAGACCACGGGAGATAGTGGCACAGGGTGTTTTGTTGGCCTGAGGGAGAGGTCAGAGTAAAGACACAACCCTGAAACAAAGTGTCATCCCTAAGTGTCCATGGGGTTGTTCCCAGGAGTTTGTCACAGATTCTCCACAAAGCCCATCCTGTTCCACCCCTTGCCATGGACTGAGACACCTTCCCCTGGACAAGCCTGCTCCAAGTCCCATCCAACCCGGCCTGAGATGTTCAGGAATGTTGTCATTTGCCAGTCCCTGAAAGCCAGTGGAGACTGGCTTGTTCCCCACGGGTTCCATTTGTTCCAGGCTTGCCTGGGGAGCCCCTGCAGCAGCGCCAGCCTGCGAGGGGAGCTGGAGCAGCTGGAGCTGTTGTGCCTGGATCCCTCCATCTCGGCCATCAGGACAGCAGTGGTGGACATGGCACGTGGTCCCCTGTCCTGGCTGGAGGGTGCAGAGCAGCTCCTGGACAGCGCAGGGATGGACCTGCACACCTCTGGCAAAGGTCTGTGTCCTGCTGGGCATCCCTGGGAATGTGGGATGACCAGACAAGCCAGATGTAGAGGAGAAAGCCCAGCATGAGCCACTCCTTGGGGAGGAAATCACAGAATCATGGGAATTTTAAGGCTGGAAAATACCTCCAAAGTCACTCAGTCCAACCATTAAGCCAGCAATGTTTCCAAGTGACACAGCCTCACACTTTTTGAACACTTCCAGGGATGGTGGCCTATTCCAATGCCTGACCATCCTTCTCATGATGAAATTTTCCTGGATATCCATGATATGCTGTGTGAGCACCCCACACAATGAGGCTCTGTTGACTTTTGCAGGGCTGCTGGCTGCTCTCGAGAGCTTGTTGGAAAAGAGTCAGGAGATGGCACAAAGGAATCAGAGGTTGCAGGTACAGAAATATTTATGCACATACATGGATTTGGACTCTTTCTGTGGGTAAATATGAAGCAGTCCCAAGCAAGTCAGTGTGGCACCTGGATTGGGAATGTGCAGTAGCTGAGATCCCTGAGTCTACAGGAAATGTAGGGGAAGGGAGACAGAGCCCATTGTCAGTGTGTCCATACCCCTAATGCAGCAAGGATGGAGAGGAGATCTCTTCTGTGAATTTTTTGTGAGTGAATCTACACAGGAGGTTTATTTCTTGCCCTGCTGCTGACACACTTCCTTTAATACCTCCGTGTCTCCCTGTAGGAGCAATTAGAGAAGCTCCAGGAGCTGCAGGCAGAGCTGCTGCAGGAGCACACAAAGGAGCTAGCAGCAAAACATGAGCAAGACTTAGAGATAAAAATCCAGCAAATTATCCTGGAAAAGGACAAGGAGAGCAAACAGGTACAGTGACATGCTTGGTGTTTAATAAAAAGAATGTTATGCAGGAAAAATGGATGTAAGAGTGTTGGATAACGAGAGGAAGAACCTCTAGCTCCGAACTGAAAGCAGTCCCAAGGGACTGGATAGGCTCCCATCTGGGTCCAGGTGATGTAAACTCCCAAAAGTATCCATGGTGGAACTGGGAAGCACCTGCAGGATGCAGGGCTGCCAGCCAGTCACTGAGGGAAAGGGGAAAGCAAGGAGCTTTGTGATCCATGAGCTTAGAGAAACATTGCATTCCTTCCTCTCAAGCCTTTCCTGCCTCCCTCCCCGTGCTGGGCTCCTGTTGGCTCCTTTTAGGCTGGAGAAGGAGATCCCTGTGGAGCAGGGGCCAGCAGTGCCCCTCAGCTCCAGGAAAGCCCAGGCCAGGCACCAGTGGCTCTGCTGTGGGTGTCACTCAGGGTGTGGATGGGTGTTTTGCCATGTGTGTGTTGGGATCATGGTGGCCTTGTAGGACAGTTTCCAGTCTGCTTCTGTGTCTGGCACCTTGGGAATGGTGGTGTCCTGGTGTCCAGTTTTTGAAGGATTCAGGCAAGGAGCTGCCAAGCAGCTCCTGCCCAGTCTCCCAGCTGTACTGTTCCCCAGGTGCTCCCATTCTTTCACTGAGTTACCTCGTGTCCTGCACAGCTTTTCTCTCATCCCTGCCCCTGCTCCAGAGCAATGACCCTCCCTGCTGCTTTCCTCCTTGGAGCTGAGGGCTTTTTTTCCCTGAAGTGAATCTGTGGGCTGTTGATTCACAGATTCTGGAAAGGGCTGTCACTGAGGAGAAGGACAAGTGCAAGAAATCTGTGGAGGAAGAACAGAAGAAGATCCAAGAGTTGGAAAGCCACCTAAGAAGCATGGCTGAGGTGAGCATGGGAGGTGAAGCAGAACAGCTGACTCTTGGAATGAAGAAAAGGTTAAAGTGTGCTGTAGTGTGGTGCTCCAGGGGCTCAAATCAGTGGGCAAAGGGGTTTCCCTGCCCCCCCAAATACACAGAGAGCAGCTCTGCAGAAAGAAAGGTAGATTCCTGGCTAACCTAATTACTGCTAATTTTCTCTGGTAGGCAACAGCAAAGAAGGCAGAGGAGCAGGAACTGGCAGAGGGAAAACTGAGAGAAGCTTTGCACGAGCTGAAGAAAATCGCTGCACAAGAGGTACTTGCACCGACCTGTGCATGTGGAGGGGGCAGTGCTGGAGGAGAAGGCTCCCCCCACCCCTGAAATCCTTCCCTCCATTCTTGTGACTGCCATTCAGGAGAGATGATGCCCATGGTGATCCCAAAAGAAGCCCCCAGCGCTTCCAACCGAGCTCCCACATCTTGTTTCCCAGGCAGTGTTACAGCAGCAAGTGCTTCAGCAGGAGCAGCAGCTCAGGGCTGTCCAGGAGGAAAATGAGTTGCAGAGGCAGAAACTGCAAGAAGAAGTAGCAGGATATAGGGAGCAAAGCAAGCAGCATTCCCTGACCATCTTGGCTTTAGAGGACAGGCTGCTAGAGGCCACTCAGCAGCAGAAGGTGCTGGAGGAGGAAAAGGCTGCACTTGTGGAAAAAATGGAAGGTAGATATGGGATGCACCTGTACCAGGAACAGGCTGGGTTAGCATAAAATGTGTGTGGAGATGGAGCAGTGAATTTGCTGCTATAGAAAACACTGGGAAGATGTTGAATTGTTCCACCTGCAGGACAAGCTCTGTGAGGCCCTCCAGAAGCTGTTTCATTGGTGGTTTTGGAGAACAGACAGGGCTTTGCCACTGGGGAAGGCTTCTTTGCCCTCTAAAATGACAAGGCCCGTGTGCTTTGGGCTGCTCCAAGACAAAAGCAATCCCAAGCAAGACTGGATGTCAAGAACTGTCCAGTTGGCCTTGGAACTGGGCTCTCAAGCTCATGGGCTGTCCAAAGAGACAGTCCTCAGCCCTCAGAGCTGCCAGATGAAGGAAATTATTTGTGTAGCAGAAGCAACAAGCATGTCAGTGTTACAAATAAGTAATTGTTCTTTTTTTCTTGTGTCCTGTAGGATTTCAGTGTAATGCCTACAGGTCAGCATCGAGAGCTTGGCTGGAGATTTGTCCTGTCATGGAGTCTCATGTTTGTCTGAGGTGAGCAGCACTCGCTGATGGTGATCAGAGAAGCTTGGAGAAGGGCAGGGACCACTTGGGAGAGCCTAAGGAAGTCCAACACCACTTATCCCAAGATCTTTGTGGTCTGAGATAGGACTCAAGTCCCTTTGCTAGGCTAGAGCATCAAAGTGATGCCAAATAGCACCTGAGGATTTGCCATCCCATCTGGATGGCTCCAGGTAAGAGCAGGTAGTGTGGCCAATCCCACACCACAGGGTGAGCCCAGGGCACCAAAAGGCAGGTGAAAAAGGAATGTGTGTATTAACCAGGAATGCAGCACAGGAGGGTGTGCACGGGCTCCCTGCAATGAGGTTTCCCAATGGCTGTGACGCCTGCACTGATTTTTCCCAGGAATCTGCAGGAGGAGCTGGCAGTGGCACAGGACACGCTCCTGGAAAGGAAGGCAGTCATCAGCAGGCTCAGCAGGGAGCTGTCAGAAAGCAGAGCCAGGCTGTCGGACATGAGAGGTGGGTGATATGCACTGTGTGGCTGCCATCAACCCCATCCTCCTCCAGGCAGTGACGGTGCAGTGGGCACACTCAGATCACGGGAAATCCATGTCACCATTCTCAGGCAATGCTTTGTCCTGCTGGGGGCAAAGCAGGCAGTCTGTTCCCTTTGGGAAGGGGAATTTCTCCCCATCCTTGGCTAAGTAAAAGCAATGACAGTGAGAGAGCAGAGTAATCACGGGAGAGCAGGTAGACAGAACTGAGCTCAAAATCACACTGGTGAACTTCTTGGAGCTGAAGATGTTCCAAGCCAGTGGACTGGGAGAGCCTTGCCTGGGATTCCTGCAGGGATTGTGAACATGGGAACAGAGCCAATGAGGAATGTGTGGAGAGAAAAGATGCAACTCATAAAATGCTGGTGACCTGTCCTCCATCAGTCTGAAAGAAAATTGCTGCAGTGAGGAATTGCCCTGGCTTATACCTCCACAAAGAGACTGGGATTTAGTAAACCAGGACTGGCATGGCCCTGGATCTGAGGCAGCTGTCAAGGGCAGGGCAGGGCTCTGCAGGGATGAGCCCCGTTGTTGGTTCTATGAGGGTGCACCAGCTGCAGATCCCCCAGGGCTGGGTGATGAGTCAGCCAGCATCCCACGAGACTGTTCTGTGCTTAGGGGAGCTGAGTGAAGAGCAGAAGGTGGAGCTGGAGCACAGCCAGAGGCAGCTGAAACACCGCGAGTGGGAAGTGAACCAGCTCAGGGAGAAGCTATCCGAGATGTCCAGCCTTGTGGAGGAGAAGGATCGGGCCCTGAAAGCAGCAGCTGAAGAGTTAAGGTACACCCTGACATCACCCAAGGCTTCAGGGATGCCACGCTGTCTGTCCCCAGCAGCTGATGGTGTTCAGGGGTCTTCCCAGAGCAAAAGGCACATGTGAGAGGATCAGGATGGAGCTCAGCTCTGAATCCATGACATAAGAACTGAAATGGGCGTTTAGTGGAGCTCATGCCAGTAGATGTGTAACTCAGGCACTTGTATCTAAGCAAGCATTCCCACCCACTCCATGGTAGTCATCAGTGGGTGCCCAGGGTGCTGCTCTCCCCAAGCTGTTTGGGTCACCCTCATCCATCATGGGGTCCCACAACATCTTGTCTCTCCACACAGCCAAGCCCAAACACGCTGCCCGGTGCTGAGGGATGCTTCCCAACAAACTCTGGAGATCCCAGAAGATGCTCCCAGGACACCAGTGCAGGTGGGTGAAGCCTCCCAGAGGGCGAGTCCTCATGGAGAGCACCGAGGTGTGGGTTTGCCAAGAGCACCGATGGCACTCGGTGTGTCTGGGCATCACGGTGGGAGCCAAACTTGGAGCTGCTCACACTGTGTGGGATGGCCAGGCACCCTTCCCGAGGGTGGGATGGCCGGGCTCCCTTCCCGAGGGTGGGATGGCCGGGCACCCTTCCCGAGGGTGGGATGGCCAGGCTCCCTTCCCGAGGGTGGGATGGCCGGGCTCCCTTCCCGAGGGTGGGATGGCCAGGCTCCCTTCCCGAGGGTGGGATGGCCGGGCACCCTTCCCGAGGGTGGGATGGCCGGGCTCCCTTCCCGAGGGTGGGATGGCCGGGCTCCCTTCCCGCCTGTGCCACCTGTGATCAGTGAACCACAGCCCCCACCGGGCAGCTGCTGGTTAACGAGCTGGTGTTTGCAGAGCACTTTGGAGCACCAAGTGTTGTGCGTGCTAATGGCTGCGTTAATTGCCAATTAGAGGGAATAGCAACATGCAAGCATTCCTTCCTTTTCCCAGCCTGCCGAGCTGTGGATGCTGGCCGTGCAGGTAATGCAGAACTGGTTCTAGGGTTGTATGTGCAGAAATAGGGGCAGCTTGTTGCACAGGACAGGAAGAAACACTCCTCATTCTCTTGTGCCAAATCCCTATTTGATTCCCCCGAGGCTGGAAAAGGGAAGAACTCGCAGGTGGTGGCAGCAGCAGATGGAGGGACTGTGGGAATTGTACATTCTGTACAGCCACGGTGGCAGCCAGCAGCCGGCTGGCTGCGGGGGCCGGGCAGTGAGTGACTCACAGCCAGCTGATGAGCAGGAGGTACTGCCCGTCCTGGGCTTGTTCCACATGCTGCCATGGGGAGGGGAACATCCCAGTGCTGGGGGTGCCACTGGGGAGAGGGATGGGCAGAGATGGGGGGTGACAGCAGCCAGACAAGAGCTGGGGATCTGCAGCCACCGTTAGCTGTGCACTAATCATCCTAGCCCCGTCCCAGATTTTTGGATGTTTGTCATAATGTGGGGATCTGGATGGGGCTGGGAGAGGGCAGTGCACGTGGGGAGAGCAATGTCCAAGTTTGTGTAGGCACACAGTCTCTCAAGTCTGTAGATGGTGGTTGTGTGTAGATGGCAAATGCTCTGTGGTGGTGCAAAGGACAAGGGGAAAACGCCAACGTGGCTGTTCACCAGCCCTCTCTCGGCTCTCCAGAGCATTTGCAGGGTTCATATCCTGACCATGGCACAGCAGAGCAGGAAAGAGGTCTCTGACAAGTCTCTCATACCCCCCAAATCCATGGAGATGGTCCCCAGGCTTCCTTCTTGTGCCAAGTGCCCGGTGTCTGGCAGCAAGGCTGTGGTTACATTGAGCTTGTGCTGTGCCAGATGCAGACTGGGCAAGAACCTGGCTTCTTCCAGGAGCCACCATCAGATTTGGCTGAGCTTGGTGCAAAATGCCGAGGCCTGAGGCACGAGGAAACGATCCAGCGCCAAAAGGAAGGCTTGGCCGAGCTCCGGGAGAGAGTCAAGATGCTGGAGAAGAGACAGTGCTCAGGTGAGCAGGGCTCTCCTACAATTATGGAAGGGTTTTTCTTGTTCCATTCCTGCTGTGGGACACCTGCCACTGTCCCAGGGTGCTCCAAGCCCCATCCAGCCTGGCCTTGGACACTTCCAGGGATCCAGGGGCAGCCACAGCTTCTCTGGGCAGCCTTTGCCAGGGCCTGCCCACTCTCACAGGGAGGCTGGGAAAGCTGGGCAGCCACAAAGTTGTGTGGAGAGTGGAACAATTTGGCATCTGGTTTTGCCTCCAGGTGCTGTGAAGAGCAATTCAGCCCCACTGGTGGTCAGGATGAAAGACTTACCAGAGAAAAGTGTCCAGCAAAGAGGTCTTGAGCTGGAACCTGCACCTGTGTTGGGACAAAAACTGAAGGCTGGCAAGGTGAGGAGGCAGAGTGTGGCTTGTAATGCCTGTGACTTGGTTTGGAAAGTATAAACAAAAAGTACTTCCTCCTGGGAAAGGGAGAAATGTAGGTATTCAGAGGTGCAACACAAGAAGTCAGGGTGGCAGATGCAGCCTGATGGATGGCAGGCAGTGCTTCTGCAGAGGGGGGCAGCTCCATCAGGAGCAGCACATTGCCTGGTGCTGTTGGGGGAGCACCAGGGGTGCCATGGACACTGGTTGATAGGAGGCTTGGGACTACAGCAATACCTGGGGGGGGGTTCCATGAGGTGAAAGGCAGGCTCAAGGCTACCTGACCAAAAATCAGGCCCAGAGTGGGCTCCATGGTTGTTTCCCTGTCTGTGCAGGTTCCTGACCGTGTTCCTAATGGGGGCTCATTCAGGATCACCAGCAGCACAGTGGAAATGGCTGAGGTGACAGACCTGGGTGAGAAGATGGTACGTCAGGGATAGATGTGGTAAATCATGTGTAGAGTGTGTGTGGAGTTTAGATGTTTTCTGAGCACATTTCAGAGGTGTGTCACATCAGGATGCTGCAGGAATGTTGAAGATGAACTGCTCTGTGGTCCAGTTGAAGACATCCCTGTCCATGGCAGGGAGGGTTGGTTTGATGACCTTTAAATTTCCCTTCCAAACTAAACTATTCTGTGATTCCATGGTCCAGAGCACATTGTGTGTCTGCCAGCACATCCTGGAACCCCAAAACACGCCATGGTGCATCAGAGAGCCTGGGAAGCAATGAAGGGAGCTGCTAGGGAAGGGGTCCATGGGTAGCACAGCTGGTGGGTTGGACAAGGGGGTCTATTCCCTCCAAAAAAGGCAGGGAAACACCCAGCAGGGAAAACAGTCATCTTAGTAAAGGAAGCAATCCAATCCCAGTCAGCTGTGCAGCTGGAAATGGAATGCAAACCTACTTTCCTTGGGCCACCGTTGTCTCCTCAGGAAAGCAGACAGAAGGCAGATGGCTGAGCAGTGTGATGGAATGCAGCAGACCTGGTAAATAATGCATTCCCTCTTCTTCCCACAGTACCTTGATGTAATCGGTGCTCTGGGAAGCCTGGTGGAGATGAAGGAGCTGTCGGGAATGCAGCCTCTGCAGCAACTTCCTCAGGAGAGAAGGGCAGAGGTGGGACTGCAGAGACAGAAAGCCCTGGAGCTGTTGTACACAAAGATCAGGAACCTCCGGGTTCGCCTGGAAAGGAAAGAAGAAATGCTGAAAAATTATGAGGGAAGTGTGGAGCAGCTCAGGTATGGAAAGTCAGGGTTCTGAAGAAGACCCTCGGTCCTTGGATGCCAAGTGACAGGGAGCTTGGGGCAAGGAGTGATGGGACACTGCTGAGTCTGTCTGGGACCAGCCTGTGTCTATGGTACAAGAGTCAAATGTCAAGAGGAGTGGGGAAAGATCCTCCCAGTTTTCTGCAGACACTGGTTGAGCAGTGTCAGAGGCAGGAAAAACTTGACAAGTTCCCTCGTTCTGGGTGGCTGGAGCCTGGGACAGCAGCAGAATTGGCTGGGGCAGAGGGACGGTGTCAGCAGGACCAAGGAAGGCGTGGGAGAGCACAGTCAGGGGGTTGATAAGGGCAAAAGACCAACAGAATCCTCCCCTGTGCAGGGGGGCTTACAGCTGGTCTGTAAGCCAGACAAAAGAGTTAACAGAAGTAGCCGTCAGTAGGATTCCTGTGTACCCGTGAAGAGAAGAGGATAAAACAGAGAAAAACAAAGAACACCTGCACAGGGAAAACCAGGACGTTGATCTAGGCTGAGAATTGTGGAGACTTTTTGTGAATGCTTTCCCATAACAGTAATTGTACCAATGAGTAGGAGGGATGGTTCTATTGTAACCAATTAATGCAGTGCATGCTTGGGAGTATAAAAAAGGGACAGCCGGGCACAATGGAGAGAAATGGAAGAAGAACAAAGAAGCCTTGGTAAAGTTCTGCCTGTTACTTTGTGTATGATGTCCACCCCGACAGCAACACTCCCCTCCTGTTTTGCACAGGCAGAGCCAAGCTTCCCTGCAAAGGTGCCAGGAGAAGATGTCCAGCCTGGAAGATGAAGCCCACAGGGAGGCAGAAGAGAAGGCTCTGCTGCGAGAGGCTCTGGAGAGGATGCAGCTCCAGCTGGAGCAGGAGAAGAGGCTGCGGCAAGCGGCCAAACGGCACAAGGTGAGAAGGCAACACCCAACTCCTGCTCTTTGTACAACAAGAGCCAGCTCCACCTGTTGGGAACCATCCCCAGAGTGGTCAGTGTGACCATCCCAGGAGGCTCTGGGGCCCCAACACCCCAGCGGCAGCATCGTGGCAGCACCCCTCGATGAAGTGGGAGACAGACACCTGTAGCGATGGGTTTGAACCATGTATGAGGGCAAGGGAGAAGAGCAGCTCGTGCTGAGCTCTCGTAGTCTGTGTCTGTTGTCTCTGTCCTGCAGCCTGGAGCCACAAAGCCTCTCTGCTCGGGCAAGCCGAAGGCCAAGGAGCGCGTGGCAGACGCCGTCAAGTCGGGAAGCTCACAGGAGCGGCACCGTGGGGACCTTCCCTAGGGGCTGCTCTGCAGTAGGGACAGCTCATCATCGCTGTGCACTCTGTGAGGGTGGAGGTGGCATGAGGTGTGGGTGCATTTGAGGAGCTCCAGTTGGTATCACGGAGCTCCTGGGCACACTGGCGTGACTGTACAATGTGGGACCTTATTTCCCCACAGTCCGTGTCCCACAGAGTGTGGCAGGATTTATGGCAGTGGGAAAGATGGTGAGGATATGGTCCAGTGCACACGTGTGTGTATATTATTGTGTGTGAATACAGCCCAGTGACGTGTGAACTCAGTCGTGGGGGGTGTGTCCTGTCATTGCTGAAGTGGCCTCAAGCACATGAAGCCAGCATGGCTTGGAATATCCCTTTCAACTCCTGTGTCCTCTGCTCTCCGTCGTGTCACGGGGAAACTGGAACGTAAGGCACGATGCAGTACAGAGTTCTGGAATCCCTGGAACACCCCAGGAATGCTGGACCTGCCACCTGGGAAGGGGAAAGAAGAGGACCTATGTCAGCCACACCGGTACAGCAGCAGCATGAGGACAAGCTGTGGCCATGAGAGCGATGTGCTGGTGGCTCAGGGCGGGGGGATGGCAGGGGCTCCCTTACTGATTCTTGTCATTAGCAAGGGCGAGAGCAGACCCTGGGTTTTGGGGAGCAGCAGTGTTTTGGGGAGGGGGTCCCTGCAGGCCACAGGCAGCTCCAGCACAGCATCCCTGCAGCCGCTCCGCGCCGGCGCCGCTCGGAGCAGTCCGTGTGGTCTGCAGACCTCCTCAGCTGAGATGATGGATGTGAGCAAAGCCCCACTGGGGTTTTCTGGTCTTTATTTTTTAATAGGATAAAAAAGGCCTGGAAGCAACACAGAGGGCTGCAGCGGGCTGATGCGGGGCTGCATCCTCTCTGAGCGTGCAGAGCACCCACATGTGCACAGTGGCCGATCCCTAGCGACAGTGGCAGTGCTGGGGGTCTCTGGTGATTGGCGTGGCCTGGGAGAAGCTGGATGCTTCCCTACCTGCGTTTACTTTGGGGATAGACATGACTTTGTATGCTTGTGTAGGTTAAAGGTGCTGCCCTGGGCATCCTCTGCAGGTGGATCTGGAGCTGTTGGGCTGCTCCACGACTCTGCGTCCTCCCCATGGCACGCTTGGCAAACTCTGGGTCAGGAATGGATGGAGATGGCAAGAGCACAGGTGGCTGTGAGTGCGCCATACCATCCTTCGAGCCTGCGGATTCATAGAATCATGGGTCGGTTTGGGTTGAAAGGGATCCCAGAGATGGTCCGGGGGAATCCCACCGGGCTATGGGACCCACTGGTGATG
>VWZN01008419.1:24321-38902 GCA_013396955.1 Regulus satrapa
TCATCATGTAGGGGTTGGCTCGCATCGGGGTGGGTTGTGGGTGGTATGGCCACAGACCCCCGTCCCCATGGCCCGTTCTCATGGCCGGAGACCAAGGTTCGTGTGTCCTTGCAGCAATGACATTGCCCTGATCAAGCTGGCTGAGGAGGTGCAGGAGAGCGACACCGTCCGTGCCGCCTGCCTGCCCGAAGCTGACAAGATCCTGCCCAACAACTCCCCCTGCTATGTCACCGGCTGGGGACGCATCAGGAGTGAGTGGGAAGTCCCCAGCGGGTCCCCAGGGAAGGGGGTGCTGGCACAGGGTGTGACGTACGAGCTTTGACTGTCCTTGCAGCCAACGGGCNTCGGGCACATCCTGCAGGATGCTTCCCATGAGGAACCCATGAGGACTCTCATGGCCATGGCTGAGCTAAGGGGCTCGAGGTTTGGTGAGTGGTTTGATGGGAGAGGGGCTGGGGTCTGCCCAGGTTGTTCAGGGGAGCTCTAGGGAGCCCAGNACGTGCTGGAGAACATGGTGTGCGCCGGCGGCGACGGCGTCGTCTCCGGGTGCAACGTGAGCGTGGGCAATGCCAGGGGGGTGTCCAAATGGTGCAGAACTGTGGGCACGGGGAGGAGAGGGGATGGACCGTGGTGGTGGATGGCCAGGATTGATGAGGGGAGTGTTGGCGGGCTGGCAGGACCGATGGCCCACGCTGTCTCTCCACACAGGGCGATTCTGGCGGCCCCCTGAACTGCCAGCGCGAGGACGGGCTCTGGGAGGTGGAGGGCATCGTCAGCTTCGGCTCCGGCCTGGGCTGCAACGTGGCCAAGAAGCCCACAGTGTTCACCCGGGTGTCTGCCTTCATCGACTGGATCAACGAGGTGGGTGCCCCTTGCTCTGCCCCACACAGGGCCTGTTCTTGCCCCACTGAGGGTCTTACCATGCCCCCCCTGTGTCTTTTTGGCAGAAAATGAGCACGAACTGAGGACGCAGCATGAGGAGATACCACTGTTGACTGACATAAAAGCAAAAGTGCTGAGCTGGTCTCGCTGGTTTTTTTTGGGGGGAGATGTGGTGGAGCTGGGGACACAGATCCAGGGGTGGGTCTGGTGATGCCAAAGTCCTGCTTGTGTGCTGGGGAAAGTGTCCGTGTTGTGCAGTGGGGCTGGGCAGGGCTCTGGGAAGGCTGTCGGGCACATCCTGCAGGATGCTTCCCATGAGGAACCCATGAGGACTCTCATGGCCATGGCTGAGCTAAGGGGCTCAAGGTTTGGCGAGTGGTTTGATGGGAGAGGGGCTGGGGTCTGCCCAGGTTGTTCAGGGGAGCTCTAGGGAGCCCAGCTGGCCCTTGGGGATGGTCTGGAACTCTTGGTAGCTCCCGGGGTGCTTTAGGGGACCTCACTGGCTGGATGAGGGCTGACTTTTAAATGGGAGTCTTGAAGGAACTTGATTGGCCTTGGGGGGCTTGAGGGGGTCTGACTGGTTTGGGAGGGGTCAGGGGTGCCTGCAGGAGTTCTGTTGGAGACCGAGCCCTTGGGAGCTGTCTGGCACTGCCAGCTCCATCTCCAGGACCTGGGACGTGGCCCAGGAGCAGAGCATCTTACCATGGATCTCCTTCTGGGATGGCTGGAGGTGCTGGTGGGCAGCTGACCGGACCCCCAGCTCTGGGACTCCCAGGAAGAGCCAGGGAAGTTTTCCAGGAAAAAGGCAACGTGTTGGTGGAGCAGGTGTGAAGGGGCTGTGGGGGTGGGTGCTGCACTGGGAGCCCCCGAGCAGAGCCATCCCTCACACCAGCATCCCATCGTGGCTGCTGGAGCCCGGCCACGCTCCCCACGGGGTGAGGAGGAGGAGGAGGAGAGCGAGCAGGGATGGATGGCAGCACCTCAAGCTTGGCAGGGGCCTGGTTTAGGAGCCGTGGTGCCACTGGGCCATTGAGCAGCACTGTCACCAGCCCAGAGAGCAACACCGGCACCTGCACCTGGGCCCAAGAGCGCTGGCACGAGCCCTGGCACCGTGTGAGCCACGTGGGGACACTCCAGGGACACGTCAGCCTGACCAGTTTGAGCAGGTGAAGAGGGACGCAGGGTGGGAAAGGGTCGGGATGGGCAGGAAATGTCCTTTGCCACCCCAAAGGCAATTAAAGGCCTGCCAGTCAGGCGATGTGTGCAGGTGGCTACTCTGCACAGCAGGGTGGGGCCAGGTGCTTGGGACACAGGCATGGGATTGGCAGCAGGATCTGCTGCCTTGGAGGGAGAGCTCCCGGCTGGCCATGGGAATCTGGGCCACGTGGGGTGCCCTGTTCCCTCTGCATGGACCCACATGTGCCATGGCTGTTTGGGCTGGCCGTGCAGGACCTGGGTGTCACAGCCTGCTGCGTGTGTACCTGTGCCTTGTGCCCCATCCTCAGAGGGGGTTGGGTGGACGGAGGAGCCCTGGACAAGGCCCCAGAGTGCCACAAGCTCCTGTGCTGGGAGCTTGTCCCCAGCCAGGCACGGGCACCCCCCGCCAATAACCAGCGTCCCCTGCCCAGGAGGTGGTGGAGGGTTGTGATCCCTCTGCGTGAAGAACCTTTTCCGACCATCCAGTCTTTCCCTGGACGCAGCTCCAGCCGTTCCCTCGGGTCCTGTCCCTGGTCACAGAGAGCAGAGGTTGGAGCTGCCCCTCCAGTGAGGTCTGACCTCAGCCTCCCCCAGCTGAGCAAACCGAGTGACTTCAGCCTCAACTACTTCTAATCTCTAAGATTAATTAGATTGGTTAAAAATCTATGAGTTGAATAAATATTTCTTATACTTACATGTTAATTGTCACTGTTATATTCTGTTCATACCGTTTATAACTGGCACATTAAAACTACAAGTCAACCTGAAGAAGTGACAGCTGTATTTTTGTTAAATGTGTAACATCTTACATACACTCTATAGGACGTGTCCATAAGTGTTTAACAATATGGGAGAATAAGGGGAAATGAATGAAGAACACAGCAAAACTCTGTGAAGTTCATAACTTTTTACTTCACTGTTAAAATATAACTACTCATACAATCACTTATATAAAAATAACATCTTAAAAGTGATCTTTCCCCACTCCTGGGAATGAGAGCTGGGGGCACCCAGGGACACGTGAGCAAACTCTCCTGACCCTGAGCAGCATCCTGGTGGCACAGAGCCACGGGGAACCATCCACACCCCGGGCTCCCCTCAGGGACACCCAGCACTGAAACACGAGCAGGGAGAAGAGCAGGGGGGCCCATGGAGTAACCCCAAAAGAGCATTCCCCCATCTCCCCCTGAGCCCTCGCTGTCCCCCAGCTCCCCCACACACCCCCACCCCACAGCTGTGGCACTGCAGTGCTCCTGCTCCCCTCTCACCTGCACCAAGGATGTCCCAGGAAGGGACAAGCCACGGCAGTCCATATCACGCAAGAAGGAAAAGGCTGAGGCAGAGCCTTCTCTGCCCACAGTCCAACACCAGCTCCCTGCACCCCCAGCCCATGGGACACCCAGGCCCAAGGCTCAGTTAAGAGAACTGGGGAAACAAAAGGGGAAGGGTGCAAGGTCACCTCTCCCAAAGGAAAACAGGTCCAAGGGAGATGGGATCAGCCCCAGCACCACCTGTACACCCAGGTGCTCTGTGCAAAAGTAGCCAAAGCAGGACAGGGCAACCCAGAATCCCACATTGCAGGGGGTAGGGGAAGGGGTCACATGTGCCACTGAGCTCTTGGAAAACCCTGGCAGAGGCAAGGCCACTCTAGCCACATCCCAGCTCCTGCTGGACCCCCTTGGGCAGCCCTGGCTCCCTCTGCCAGAAGTAGCCACACATGTCCAGGTGCTCTTCTCCAGCCACACGTGGGCAGTGGCACCCACCACCAGCCAACGGTACAAAGATACCCCAAAAAATAATCCTAAAATAAACTTCTTCAGCTTCAAACCAGAAACACAACAATCTAAAATCACAACATAAAGCAAAGCAAAAGTCCCCCAAATCACATATGCACTTTGTGGTCATATATGGCACAGCCACATGCCCCCAGGCTTTCCTGAGTACAAAAGGTACCAGTGGCATCCAAGATGAAGCCAGAGCCAAGGCAGTAGCCAGGAACATGCACCCAAACATGTCAGGGATGGGTACACAAGGTGAACAAACACTGACAAGGACCCAGAGACACCGAGTGAGGAGCGCTTCAGGAAAGTGAGCACCTTATCATTGAGGGACTGGGGGCAGGCAGTGTCCTGGGGAGGCACTGCTCAGGGCTGGGGCAGCAGGGCTGTCCAGCACCCCATGGCAGCCTCATGGCCGGGGCGCTGCCCACCAGCTGTGCCCCAGGAGGGACCTGCCCATTCCCAGAGCAGAACCAGGCGGCCTTGACAAGTCCCAGCGTGGTGCCAGCACATGTGGCCGTTCCCAGGCGGGACGGTGAGCGTGATAAGAGATGGGGCTGAGCAGCCCCTGTGCCCACAGCGTGGGACAGTCCCCACATGGGAGCGGCAGGCGGGGCCGCTCCAAGGTCCCCGGCAGTGCGGGCACTATAAGAGGGCTGAGCGGCCCCGCTGCGGCACCTTTGGTCAGCACAGCCATGCTGGGAGCCGTCTGCCTCGTCGTGCTGCTGGGCTACGGTGGGTGCAGGGCACAGGGAAGGGCCGGGGCGCAGGGGCACAGGGGCACGGGGCCTGTCCTGGCCCTGGGCAGGGCACGGGCAGCCCCTGATGTCCCCGTGCCGGGTGTCCCACAGCCTACGGATGCGGCCAGCCGGCCGTGCCACCACAGCTGGGCTCCCGCGTGGTGGGCGGCGAAGACGCCGTGGCCCACAGCTGGCCGTGGCAGGTAAGGGGGCACGGGGACGGGCACGGGGACGGGCAGGGGGACATTCCTGCTCTGACCCTGTGCCCCTGCCCGTGCAGATCTCCCTGCAGTACAGCCGCTCCGGATCCTGGTACCACACTTGTGGCGGGACCCTCATTGCCCCCCAGTGGGTGCTGACAGCTGCCCACTGCATCAGGTGGGTGTTGGGGTGCTGGGGGGGTCTGTGCCAGCAGGATGAGATACCTGAGGAGACTGACACCCCCTCTGTCCCTGGCAGCTCTTCCATGACCTACCGTGTGGTGCTGGGCAAGCAGGACCTGCTGACAGATGATGAGTCCGGTTCTGTGGCTGTGGGAGTGGAGAAGACGATCGTGCATGAGAAATGGAACTCCTTCCTCGTCCTGTAGGGGTGGAATATGTCTGGGAGTGGGTGGAGGGGGGTACAACAAAGCCGGGAACCACATCCTCACGGTTCGTGTGTCCTTGCAGCAATGACATTGCCCTGATCAAGCTGGCTGAGGAGGTGCAGGAGAGCGACCCCGTCCGTGCCGCCTGCCTGCCCGAAGCTGACAAGATCCTGCCCAACGACTACCCCTGCTATGTCACCGGCTGGGGCCGCCTCAGGAGTAAGCAGAGGGTCCCCAGGAGGGTGCCCAGGGCTCCCTGGGGAGGGGGTGTGCAGAGTGTGAGCTGTGACTGTCCTTGCAGCCAACGGGCCCCTGGCTGACATCCTGCAGCAGGCTCTGCTGCCCGTGGTGGACCACGAGACCTGCTCCAAGTGGGACTGGTGGGGCAGCATGGTGCGCACCACCATGGTGTGCGCCGGCGGCGACGGCGTCGTCTCCGGGTGCAACGTGAGCGTGGGCAATGCCAGGGGGGTGTCCCCAGCCCGGGGTGGGAGCGGCAGCCGCAGGGTCCGTGGGGAGCACAGGAGGGGAGGGCATGGAGAGGTGGAGGCTGCGTTTTCTTCGTGCAGAAAGACAGTTCTTGCTCCACAAAGCTCGCATTTAGAGGAGGCGTCAGAAGAATCGGTCAGCAAGGCAGTGAAACTCGGTTCGTTGGTCAGTTTGGGCTATTGTCTATGTCTGTCAAATTTTATCCCTCTAGATACCTTTACATTTTCTTTTGTGGGTTCTCATGGGACAAACCTTACCGTTTACAAAGGTGCATTTGATTTCCACCCTCAGAATAGATTGTCCTGTTAAACAAACTTCTCGTTCTCAAAACAGCTTCACATGGGATCTTGCAAATTGCTTGTTAGCTGCGCTTAGAAGAAATGACAGGCCAGCTTTGGCAATTTCAGCAGATTTCTTCTGTAATCCTTCTACCTGTCCTCGGCGCTGGTGGGTTCTGTGTGGGGTGTGCCAGCAGGGGATGATGGCCCACGCTGTCTCTCCACACAGGGCGATTCTGGCGGCCCCCTGAACTGCCAGCGCGAGGACGGGCTCTGGGAGGTGGAGGGCATCGTCAGCTTCGGCTCCGGCCTGAAATGCAACATGATCAAGAAGCCCACAGTGTTCACCCGGGTGTCCGCCTACATCGACTGGATCAACGAGGTGGGTGCCCCTCGCTCTGCCCCCGAGCAGGGCGGTGGCCCCTGCCCTGCCAGCGCTCACCCTGAGCCTCCCCGTGTCTTGTTTTTGGCAGAAAATGAGCAGCAACTGAAGACACAGCGTGGAGCACAGAGTGTGATAAAGGCAATAGTGCTGAGCTTGGTCTCGTGTCGTTCTTTCGAGGGGATGTGGGGGGAACACAAGCAGGAGCTGTACCTTGTGGTGCTGGGCTTCTGCCGGGGCGCTGGGGAGAGTGAGTGAGGCTGCAGTGAGGCTGCAGCGTTCTGGGCAGCCCAAGGTGGGCAGAGATCCCACAAGAAGACACTCCCAGCTAGGAGTAGAGCTATGGCCATTGCCAAGCCAAAGGCTCGACTGCTGGTTGGGTGGAAGAGTGGCTGGAATCTGGCCTGGTGGGCCTGGGGGGCTCTAGGGAACTTGGGAGGGGGAGGCTATAGGGCCCTTAGTTGCATAGAGGAGGTTTTAGGTGTCTTGGCTGGTGCTGGGATGTTTCAGGGGATCTTGCTGCTACTCGATGGCAGCAGATTTGTAATGGGGGTGTTGAGGTAACTGGGTTGGTCCTGGGGGTCATCCTGCAGCCCCACCACATTCCCTCCACCCCCTGTGCTGCCAGAGTGCTCCCAGTCTGCTCTCACCTCTGCCAGGGATGTCCTGGGGAAGGAGCAGCCACTGCAGTCCATGCCATGGAAAGTTTCAGATGCACATAATTAATAATACATGCGAAATTAGGTAATTAGGAATCTGTGAAATATTTTACCATCATCCCAGAGTCTGCAAACAGCTGACAAGCCTCAATTTAGTGAGGCCTTGGATAATTATTTCTGGATAATAATTCCCAAGCTCACTCTAAAAATAGGTTCAGTTGTCACATATAAAGGGTCAAAACTGCCAAGTCAAAGTGACTTGAATTTAGTTTTGATGCAGAAAACATCCAGGTTTATCAGCAAATTCTCCATCCAGATAGAGGGAGTTCCCTAAACATGTTTTAAAACAAGGCTATTAAGAACAGCAGTTATGAGTAAAGGCCTTGGGGTTAAAGACTCATCAAACCATCCAGTAGTGGGATCCCTCTGAAGTTGCCTTTGGGATAGAGATGCTACACAAACACAGCTAACTGCTGGAGTGCTTCTGTAATAATAACTGGGGAAAACCACAAGACTAGCAGTTCAGAGGAGGCTTTCAACAAAGCTCAGATATCTTTTCTTGGAACTCTGAAAAATACTTTAAATTATGAGACAGCCTTGGGTCAAACCATAGAGCCAGTGCAGGGATTAGCCAGCCTGGTCTAAGAGGTGCATAAACAGGTAGAGAACAAAAAAGAAGGAACCTGAAACGGCACGTGTCTTTTAGATAATTACACAAAGAGATGTTATAGCATTTAAGAAGCCAGCTATAAATACAAGAATAACACCTTATGGATAATGCCTATTATAAAATCAGTAAATTCACATCATGTCATCAATATATCAGCAGTCACCATCTTAGGAAGTTGAAATAACACCTTTCTAAACCGTCATGTACCTATGACAGTAAAATGAAACAAAGGAAAACACAAAACCAGCTTACAATCAGTAACAGCCACACCACGGAATCATCACTGACTCTTCTGTGTTATGAATGGAAGACAAAAGAGCAGATTGTAACAAACAATAGAATCTTTGAGAAAATCAAGGTCCTCTCAGGAGTCACCCAGGATGAAGGATGCAGTCTTTGTCAGCTTAAACTTTCCACCTTTCCTGCTCAGGCATGCTCTCTGATCCCTTGCTCTGGGTCCAAACCACTGCTCTGACCCAGTTTGGGGCCCAAGGAGCCTTTGTTATCCACAGACTTGCAGGTTTGGCATTGCTCATCCTGTCTTTTGTAAAACAGTCCCTCCTATCACACATCTTGCATTCCAGGTGCTGTCCTTGGACCTGCACTTCAGTGAGAGTAACACAGACACAGCACAAACACATCAGTTGTAAAACGTTGTCAATTTACCTATTCCTAATCAATCCTAAAACCCATCCCAGCTGCCTGTTAACTTCTAACCTCTTATTTCACTGTCTGGAGCAGCTGGGGAAGGAGGACCTGGCCCCGTGGCAGAGCCTGGGCCTGCCTGGGCCATGCAGAGCTGAGCCCAGGTGTTACCTGAATTCTGGACAGAAGGGAGAGCCTTTTCCTAGGGCTCTGTTCATTTTTAACATGTGTATTCATAGAGGCCTGTTCATCCCTGCAGTTGCCTTGTTACCATGCCTATCTTCAGAACTAGCCAGCAGTTGGTTTTGCTGGGCACAAAAAAAAAAAAAAGTTTTAGCAGTTCCTCTCAGAAAAATCAATTTCTTGGAGCTGGCTTTTATGCAAAGCCAGCACACACCCCTCCAGCACAGACCTACCCTAAGGCCTCTGC
The DNA here is from genome assembly GCA_013396955.1 of Regulus satrapa. Taxonomy (NCBI): domain Eukaryota; kingdom Metazoa; phylum Chordata; class Aves; order Passeriformes; family Regulidae; genus Regulus; species Regulus satrapa. The sequence goes on from VWZN01008419.1 coordinate 33,061, forward strand.
ACCTCCCAAGGGTGGCTCCAAGGATGCTTTCCCCACTCAAAATCCAGCACAGATTTCTAAGCCAAGGCCATCACCGCAGCAGCTCCTTAAGCATTTTACCTCAGCAGTGGTATTTTAATGAATCCTCGCCCTTTTCCTGCTGTAACTCCTGACTGACTCCTCAGAAGGAGCTCCACAGGCTGGCACAGCCCCGTTGTAACGTGACCAGACAGAACAGTGCAGACATGGGTGAAGGTTCCTACTCTTCCCATTTCAGAGGAGCCTTCAGGAGGTGCTGAAATGGCAATGAGGAGACGGAACAGGCAAGATACAGCTAAAGATTTGCTATTCAATCGCATTTATTAGAAACATTGACTACAAAACTCATTCCATTTCACTTGAACATCAGACCCTGGTCCCCCTCAATCAGCTACCCGGGCAGCACAGGACACAAATATCATGGTCAGCAAAGAAAAACCACCCTGAGGCCGAGCGTGGCCGTGTCAGGATGGGCCAGAAGTGCCCTCCCTCTGGCTCTGCTCTCCAGCAAAGGGACTCCCTTTGCCATTTCCCACTGGCACAGCACAATCTCCACCTCATCTCCACTCCACGGCAAAGCCAGCGCTCGCAGGTCACACTTCTCCAGACAAAACCCACGGGGAGCACCGACACCGAGTCGTGGTGGGCACAGGTTTCCCTCAGCCACAGGAAGAATCTCCAGTGCTTGGCAGAGAGCTCGAAGCCCACGCGTCAGTCGCACGTGAAAAAGAATTTTTTACGGAGGAAATTGAAACATCCTGGGATCTGCTTGTACCTGCCCTTGGCAGAGACAGCACGTGCCACCTGGGAACAGAAGAGAGGCAGAGAACGGGATCATCTCCCATTCCCTTCAAATAAATGGCCATGCCAAGCTGGCCATAGAAGCCCCGCAACAACGAGAAAACGACGACAAAGTGATTCCCTAAGTCCCCTCTCCCTCCACACTGGACTTTTCTCCTACTCACAGAGAACAGAAAAAGCATCTGGGGTGCCTACACTTGTACACAGCTTGGCAATATTGAGTCAACAAGGCACAGGAAGGAAGATGTTGATCAGCCAGACTCGTTCCATATCCCTGTGCACCGTGCTCCTCCACGCCCAGGACAAGCTTCCAGGAACACCCAAACCCCACCAGCTTGGATTGGACAAGCCATGAGATTTTTCAGCAATTTCTTCAGCAGGATTAAAGCCTGTATTGCCAGGATTACTCCTCACTGGAGAAACCTCCAGTGATCTTTTGGCAGATTGAGGCCAGAAACTTTCTTTGTCATTTTAAACCTCTCTGCAGTACCTCAAATTAGCCCATCCCTAAACTCAACACTCCAATATCTTCACTCCTTTTCTGAGTGCAGGCCTCCGTGCCCCAACTGATCACACTCCTGACTATTTCCTTCAGCAAAAAGCAGAACAAAGAAGACATTTACCCTCACTAACATGTTGAGCAGGTCTTCTGAATGGGCATATTGCTCCAGGACACTGTCCAGCATTTCCACATACCACGAGCCACTCGACTTCTCCCTCCAGGAGACAAAACCTTCAGAGAAAGGAGAACGTTATGCCAAAACCCATCTGCTGTTCTCATCCCAACACTTCCTGCTGCTCCAAGTGAGCCAGGTTGTCCTGAATTGCCCCTATCTTTGGCCATGAAGCCCTGATGGTTTTGTTAATTCCCCCATGCTCAGAAAAGGATTTGCACGGGCTGTTTCACCTGGAAAAGTCGAGTAGGAAACCAAGATGTCGCTGGGTGTGGGCAAACTGGCAATGGCATCAGGCTCATCCACATTATCTGATGGAACCTGGAACGGGGTCGCGTCCGATTCCAAAGAACCTCCAGGAGCTTCCTCTTCAGGCGAATCACAGTCCACTACAAAGCCTTGATCTCTTTGTTCTGAAAAAAAACAGCAACAAGACAGCTCCTGATGGCCATCCCACCCAAGAGACTCACGGTTGTACACCCGACATTAAGGTAAGATGGGGAAAGAGAAGGACAATAGCCCTAGAACAAAAAAAGGGTTTGTGGCTGTTCAGCTGCATCAGTTGAGCCAAAATCATTGGTAGTTTGTACAAAATTCCTCACTGTGTGTGAAGAGCTGGGGCAGCCTCCCAGCACGTGGAAGAGAAGGGGCAGCTGATGTGAGAAGACAGCTGGAGAGAGGGGAAATCAATGAACAGAAAGGGAGCCAAAGCCACAGCCTGACCACATCTCTCCGCAGCCCAACACAAAGATTCACCTCCACCACAGGCCTGGATGAAGAACAGTTTGGGTTTTCCTCTCAAACTCGGGCAATTGGACCCATTGAAATAGTTCACAATCTTTTCTATGGGAATGGGTTTTCCATCCGTTCCGTAAACGCCTCCAGGAAACTGAATATGGCTCGTCTGCAAGAGGAAAATGCAGGAGCGTGTGACAGGAAGGCAAGGCCAGTTCCGAGGGAGCCCACTTCCCATCAGGTGCCTCATGGCATAAAGGTACCAGAACAAATCCTGCTGTCTGTGGGAATCCCTGTGGCCAAGTCAGGGTGAGGGGACATCCAGGAGACATTTGAAATGCACTAAAACCCAGCAATCCAACTTCTATCATCCAACTCACATCCCACATCCTCCAGCAAAGGAGTTCTTCATCCTCTGGTACAACGGGCACATACCATACACCATTTTCCTAAGAATGCCTCTCCTCATCCTTCAAGAACTGACCTGGAATAAACAGGCTTATTGCTAATCTCCCTGAATCATCCCAGCGTGAGGCTGAGTGGGACCTCCCTTCATTTCCAGATTATTAACCCCAACTTCCAAAATGGAAAACACTGGATCGGACCACACCAGAGAAGCTCCTGTTTCCTTAAAGTCAGAATAAGGGTGTAACTCTCTGAAACCTGCTGCAATGGCAGGACAAGGTTTTGACAGACCACTTCCCTCTCACCCTGTGTGAGACCATAGGACAGGGAATTAACCCTTTCCCACACCTGAGGAACAAAGGGAGAGAAGGGGCAAACGCACCTGACAGCCATGGGAAAGGATGACCACAACACAGCAGTCCAAAGCACTGTGGTCCTGTCGTGACAGCTTCAGCAGCTCCAACACCATTTCCTGTGTGGAAAACATCACAGTGAGAGTTTTTGAACTGTATCTCAACCACAGGTTACTGCCAGGCCCTGTTCTAATTGCATTGCCAGGGATCCAGTCAACTTCTGCCACAGGATAACGAGCCCCAAGTACAGCTGGCAAAAGCCATTGGCGGAGAGTATTTCTGCATCTCTGCCTTTATTTAACACTGGCTGCTTTAATCACACACATTTCTCACTCCTCTACACTTTTTACAACGCAGCACCACAAACCAAAGCACATTTCCACATGATTTATCTGCTGAAATTGGCTGCTTCTGACTGGGAGCTGGTGGGTGAGCAGAGAACCACGTTTCACTTTCAGATGGTCAAGTTCCCCCTGACACTTCCAGTACCAGCCAAGGATGGCACTGACAGACTTGACACAGGTACCCGAGCTATCCCAAAAACACAGCCTCACCAAATCCCTACAAATCACAAGCAGGATTCAACATCCATGCCGAGGGAGGAAGATGTGCAAGGTCCTCTCTCCTTCTGCAATTGCAGCACCATAAAGTAAGAGGATACAAGTGGTTCACCGTTTCTGTGGGAGGTTTTCGGTGCGCTGCCAACACCAGACACATCCCCTGAAGCATTCCCATCTCTTCCAGGGGCTCACCTCTCACCCCTCGTGCCAGCAGGACACAAGCAGCCTCACCTGAGCTTTCAGATCCCGCCGGGTGAGGACGGTGAAACGCAAGGCCTTGAAGCGCCTCTCCAGCTTCTCACAGTCGATGTCGGAGCCTTCTCGGGTGGACAGAGCTGAGTCTCTGGAGAAATTGACGTTGTTGAGGATCAGGCAGTGTCCGCAGGGATCCGCTTTCATCTCGTAATCCTGGCAGGGACATGTCACAATTAAACTCCCTGTTATTCCAGGGAGTGGAATGCCTGCCGGCTAGTCCAGCAGGATACAATGCCAGTGAGCAATGGGAGTCCTTAGAGTGGCTCATTCCACAGTTTTTTTTCATTTCTCTAGTCCTAGGAATGGGTAGGAGCACCCATTCTCCGCACACATCTTCTCAGCAGCAGCTGGGAACAAGAAGCAACCCACTAAATTGGGGAAAACCTTTGTGGAAAACCGGCTGCTGCTTTATCTGTAGTACATCCAACAGCAAGTTGAAATTTCTGGGAAGTTCTTTTAGGCATCATCATCAAAGCTCACCAAAAGGAGCCAAGAATTTGTGTTATCTCTGTGGTAATCTTAAGGAGGATCTGGCTAATGACTGACCCACTTGGCCCTGTTACAGTCTCAGAGCAATTGCTCAGGTAAGACAAAGTGAGAAGCAGCTCCTCCAGAAATATTTTCTGGAGTCACCCATGAGGGACGGAGCTTTTGCCCAGTTTCAGCCTTCTCAAATACTAACCTCTCTTCGGTCACGGCTCCTCTTGTCAACAGCTGAACCTACAACACAAAAGAGACACAGCATTCAGTTCGCCACACTCCACAACAAGGCCACACTCCTACGGTTCATGTCTTTCCCAACACACATGAATTTCCCCTTCCCACCACACTGGAAATGAGCCTTTGGCATGCTGTGGCTCCAGCAGTGGAATGTGGCTCACCTCGGGCTGCCACAGGAGGCATTCGAGGTCTTTCACTCTCGGCTTGGACTGGGATAGACAAACGTTCATGAGGGGTCACTTCTGTAATGACATGGGATAAAGAAAAAAGAGGGTGAGTCTGAGCTCAGAAGGTTCCAGTGCTGAAAAGCAGGACATAGAGGCTGCCCCGAGAAGCCTGTGGAGGCCCCATCTCTGGCAGCGTTCAGGACCAAGTTGGACAGGGCTTGGTGCAGCCTGGGATAGTGGAAGGTGTCCCTGCCCATGGCAGGGGATGGAATGAGATGAGTTTTAAGATCCCTTCCAACCCAAACCATTCTGGGATTCCATGACTCTCCCAAGAGTCACCTCGACCAGGATAATAAAAATCATGACTTCCCAGACTCTTGTCCACAGCGAAAGGGATCCCAGCTGCCACCCCCACACGCTGCTGTTTGCCAGAAGCACACCACACCCTCAACACTGACTTTTACGCTGCTTTTCTTCCCGCAGCTCCAGCTCCACGGGCCGCAGGTCCGGCAGCTGCGGCGGCACTGGCTGGGATTCGCACTCCTGGATCAGCATCTCGGCGAGGTCGCCCTGCCCAGTGTCCCTGAGGATGGAGAGGAAGGCAGGGAAAGCCTGCTTCCCTCGAGTCTCCAGGTCAATGATCAGCTGCCGGGCTTGCTCTCCTCGGCTGCTAGCGCTCTGCAGATGAGAAAAACCCAGAGCAATGAGTACACAGTGCCTGGGCAGCCCTTCCAAGCGCTCTGAGCAGGGCAATGTGGGATCCCAGGACACGGACATGGGGTAAACAGCAAAACCCAATGGAAACAGCCAGAGACCCCCCAGCCCTGACCTCCCTCCGACAACAATGGTCACCACTGGGACCCAGCTTGATGAGGGGTCTAGAGGGAAACGGGGAGAGGGAGCATCCCAAGTCTGGCCCCTGGGGACAAACAGGCACCCCTGGGCTGTCACCAGTGTGTAAGATGGGGTAAAGACACCCCCAGGCCTGTCTCCTGTAACCAAGGGGGAAACAAGAACACCTTAAGGGTGTCATCAGATTGGGATGGAGACACAAAGAGAAACCCCTACACCTGGCACTGCCTGGGGCTGGGGACAAGAAGGGACAAGTGTGGGGAGGTTAGGGTTCTCAAACGTCTTATCTGCATAAGGACCAG
>VWZN01008419.1:42962-68004 GCA_013396955.1 Regulus satrapa
AAAAGTTCTCCCAGAATCGGGCTACGGGGGAAAATTTCTCGCCGAGTCAGGCTAGGGTAGGAAAATTCTCCCGGAGTCTGGCTGCGGGAAGGGGGGCGGGGGAAGTTCTCCTGGAATCTGGCTACGGAGGGAAAAGTTCTCCTGGAGTGTGGCTGTGGGGGGAGGGAAATTCTCGCAGAGACTGGCTACGGGAAAAAAGTTCTTCCAGAGTCTGGTTATAAAGGGAAAAAGTTCTCCCAGGATCAGGATGTGGGGGGGAAAGTTCTTCTTGAGTCTGGCTGTGGGGGGAAAAGTTCTCCTGGAGTCTGGCTACAAAGGGAAAAAGTTCTCCCAGAGTCAAGTGATGGGAGCGAAAGTTCTCTCTGGCTGTGGGGAGAAAAATTTCTCCCTGGGAACTTCCAATACACGAGGGTTGAAGTCTCAGCTGGACACCTCGGTGTCCAAGGGCCCTTCAGTCCCTGTGCTGTGCAGCGGAAAGGTGTTGGATGCACAAACTTCACACCCCTCGTGCAGGTGGCGCGTGGAGAGGGGCAGGATTACGGCATGGAAATAAATGAATAAAGCAGGCTTACCTGCAGCTTTTAGAGCCCACGTTGCTCTGTGTGAGACATCCCCGAGGCCGTGGCAGGGGGTGAGTGGAGGAAGAAGGCAGCGGTTCTGTAGGGCAGCAGGCAGGGGAGGCACTGCTGGGAAGGAGACACGCTCGGTGTCCTGGGGATGGAGCAGACAGGGACAGCTCCACAGGCGCACGGCACCCGTCCCAGTGCTGCACTTGGGGATGGCGTCTGGGCAGGGACAGCACCTGCTGGGTATAAATCTGATCTCAGCTTCGGGGATGGCACTCCCTCACTGCCCGTGTCCTCCTCACCTCCCCACAGAGGCTCCCCCACTGACCCCTTTTCCTCTGGTTCTGCCCCACAGGCACCCTGACAAAAACAAGGACCCGGGAGCGGAGGATAAATTCATCCAGATTAGCAAGGCCTATGAGGTAACACGTGCTTCCTGTAAACTCCTGCTGTCGTTAACATCAAGTGACCTTAGTTTTCCATCCACGGCTTTGGGTTTTTCCAGTGTATTTCCATGTGGTGCTTGGCTCTGTGGAGGTGGGTATTACTCACCCAAAAAATTTGCTCAGCTTTGTTGACAGAGCCACTGGGGTCACAGCATGGTTTCTGCTGTAAATACTTTGCTACAGGTCTGCCCTGCTCTGCCTAAAAAGCCTCAGAGGGGAAGGAGTGGACATTCCCCAAGCCCTGCCCAGCTGCACAGCGTCTTGACTGTGTCACACACACACATAAAAGTATTTTGGGGTGATGTAAGCAACAGTCATTATCACAGGGTCACCTCAAATTATTCTTAGCAGCAGTCATTTGCACATTCTGGAAATTGGTTGCTCCAGTTTGTGGCAGCCAAGCCCATGGAAATCAAAATAAATCCTTATTTCTCTGCTAAAAAAAATGCAGTTTCTCTGCAGGGCTTCTGGCTGCTCAGTGGAAGCTTTTGGCACTTTCTGAATCCTCCAGATTCAAAGAGACACCAGCAAAAGCCGCTCCAGAAAAGAGTGTGCTGAGAACACAGGATGTTCAGGTGGAAGCTGAAGGAGCTGCTGGTGACAGAAATGGGTATAGCAGTCTGGATTTAGGGGCTCCTTTTCTTTGGGCTTTGAGGGGTTTTTACCCTTATTTACCACAGTGAGCCTAGAAAGATGCAACGCTTCCCTTTTCCGAAGTATTTTTCCATCTGATACGCAGCAAAGGCTGCACGCTCCTTGCGTTATTTACTGAGGAGCTGCAGTCAGGGCAGTTCCCCCCGTGGTTTCAGGCAATCATTTTCCCATCCTTTGCTTTCCAGATTCTCTCCAACGAGGAAAAGAGGGCAAACTTTGATCGCTACGGAGACGCTGGGGAAAGCCAGGGCTTCTCTCAGCAGCAGCATCGCCAGTTCCACCGCTTCCACGATGGCTTCTATTTTGACGAGTCCTTCTTCCATTTCCCTTTCAATTCCGAGAGGCGAGACACCTCCGACGAGAAGTATTTGCTCCACTTCTCTCACTACATCAATGAAATCGTGCCCGATAGTTTCAAGAAACCTTACCTCATTAAAATCACCTCAGACTGGTGCTTCAGCTGCATCCACATCGAGCCCGTGTGGAAGGAAGTTGCTCAGGAATTGGAGGCTCTGGGTAAGGATGAGGTTGTTGGGGTTGTTGGTGTGTCCCTCACCCAGTAAAGCTGCAGTGGTTTGCCTTCAGGTTTGCATGACCCAGTTTAGATTTCCTCAGGGTTTTATCCTAATGGCTCTCCCAAACATTCCTAACTGCAAAGCAGGGTGCTGGGCAAAGGAGCGGGTCATCAATTTTCCACTGGGCGTTTGGGTTGCCGGGGATCTCAGAGGTGAACCCGGTGCTCTCCTTTTCCAGGAGCGGGAATCGGCGTCGTTCACGCGGGGTACGAACGGCGCCTGGCCCATCACCTGGGTGCCCACAGCACTCCCACCCTGCTGGGGCTCATTAATGGGAAAATAACCTTCTTCCACAACGCTGTCGTTCGGGAAAACCTGCGGCAGTTCGTGGAGAACCTTCTGCCAGGGAATCTTGTTGAAAAGGTAGGTTATAGCAGGGGTGTCAGATGCTGCTGGCTGCTCTCTGCCTGGAGATCCCTCCTCTCTCCTTGGCTGTTTCAGTGGCTAATCTGTTTAATTCGGGCTCCAAGCTGATCTGTGTCACAAAGCTGCAAACCCTGGTGCTGCCAGAAGCATTCCCACCCTGCAGCTGTGTAGCACTTGTCCCTGAAAAGAACCCATCCTGCTCCTGCATGGTCAGTGATGGTAGTGGCAGCTGAGCCCAGCTGTGACACACCACAGCTCTATCCAAGCTAAACCTAGGCCAGGAGCCTGCTGGATTTTACCTCTCTTCTGCTTTCTCAGCATTTCATCCAGCAAATTAGGGACCACTCGCTACCTCGTAGGTCTGCTAAAACTCACTGACACAGGGTCCCATTTGTTTTGTCCAGTTTTCCTTCGGACCTTTGAAACAAGCTGGCAGCATAAGCCCTTTCAAAGTCATAAGTAAAACCTCCTAACTGATAAAATATTCCTGTATTTCAGCCTTCTGCTGATTTTTGACAGTCTTAAAACACCCACCGCCCCTGCGATGTGGCTGGGCCAGCTCCCACAGCACTCTCACCTGTCTGGCTTCTGCCTGTGGCCTTGTTCACCTCACCTGATTTTCCCTTGGGGTTTTTACCAGGGGTTACCTTCCCCAACAGACTCTTGACTTGTCTTCTGGGTATTGGAGTTGCTTGATTTCTCACCCCAAAAATAGAGATCAATTCCCTTTCTACGGTAACTGCAGCCATTTGTGTCCTTTCTGAGAGGTATCACACCTGAAACAGAGCAAGTTTAATGGCTTTTAAGCCTTGGCTTCCCATTTTTTATGTATATATAAAGAATATGGTCCCAACAAACAGGAGAATAACACTGATGTTGGCCTTGACTTGGAACAGCATCAACAGAGGCTGCAATAACTTAGGACGGCTGAGGGACGTCTAGAGTGATGGTTTTAATTCACTCATTAATCAGGAATATATGTTGGAAAGACCAGCCCACAGTCTGCTTCCTGCACTGATGGCACAGCCTTTTCAGGCTCAGCCCTCGCTGCAGAGCGTTGCTGGTGTCTGACAGCTCGGAGGTTAAACCAACCTTCTGCTTCTCTCTAAAGATTACAGATAAAAACTACATCCGCTTTCTGTCCGACTGGAGGAAGGACAACAAGCCCCACGTGCTGCTGTTCGATCACATGCCAGTTGTGCCCTTGTTATACAAGGTAATCTCGTTTCTCTCACTGCGTTCTCGACTTGCACTTGAATCCAGATGTTCCAAATTGCGGCACGGTGCTGCTGTGAGCAGAAGTGGGCTGATGGCTCCAGACTGGAGGGAGAGCAAGGGGATTTGTGCAGGTTGTAAATGACGTGGCCAGGTGACCAGCTTTGTTAGGAGTCTGGTTTTCTTGTCCTGACAGTTACTTTTCGTGGCTGTGAAGAGATAGCAGCAGCAGAGGTGCACAACCTTTATATTGCAAGTGAGAGGTGTTTGTGACATCTAATTGGGGTTGCTGTAAATCCCGTTTCCTAAAAATCCCCTGCTACCCCTACAACTGTGTCAGGCTGTAAATAAAGCTGTGGATCCACAGAGTCTCCTGGCACGATGACTTAAGAGGAGGCAAAATTTGGTTCAGTGAGGGAGAGGAAGGGCTTGTACCTCTCACAGCACATCTGATCTGATGGCATTCAAAGAGGCCGAGCAAAGTCACCACAGGCACTTGGGGGAGAAAATGCTTCCTCTGTAACACAAACACGTGCTGGGGATTTCCTGCCACGCAGCTGACGGCCTTTGCCTACCGAGATTACCTGTCCTTTGGGTACGTGTACGTCGGGCTGCGAGGCACCGAGGAGCTCTCCAGCCAGTACAACATCAACGTCTACACTCCCACCATGATGATCTTCAAGGAGCACATCGACAGACCCGCTGACGTTGTGCAGGTATCACTCAGAGCCCTCTCCGGAGCTTAGGGACAAGGGGCACGGAGCTGGCAACGAGAGGGTGGCGAGTGGTGCAGCTTGGAGGAAGAGTGTTTGTTCTCAGCTTAAACTCAGGCTTTGGAGGAGGAGAGGGAGTGTCAGGACAGGGGAAGCTTGGGGCATTCCAAGCTGCTGGGGAGAGGGGACACAGGTAACTTCCCAGTCTTGGGGCCTCAGAACATCTAGAGTGATGGCAGGGATGACCACAAGGGTTGGCAGCCTTCTCTGGTTTTCCCCTGTTGGAGCTGTGGGCACAGAGAATTTCAGGCTTTCTGTGCTAACAGGTACTGACCCCCAGGAGAACGCTGCATTTGACCTGAGGCCGTGGAGAAGGCTCCCAAAATTGAGTGATGGAATGGGATCATGGGTGTGTAGTTTGGATAGACGTGTGTTACATCACGTGATGGAAAACTTAGAATTTTTAAGTTTGGGATATAGTAATTATACAAGATGGAGGTTTTAGGTTTGTCCTTTCTCACCTTCTTCTTGGATTTGGGTGATATTGTGTGATTGGATGGAAAAGTCCACAATGCAGACCACGGGTGGCTGATTATTGGGTTAAAAGTAAAAACCAGGTACGTGGCAGTAGTTAACTGGATAGTTCATCCTTAAAAGGCCTTGCAGAGAGAAACCCTGGGCTCTGTTTTTACCTTGTCAGTCTGGTGTGCTGAAGAACTCACGTTTAGTGAGACTGTAATATAGATAAGAAATCATAAACTTCAGAGACCCAACCAGAGATCCCGTCTCTCTCATTAACCCTGACCCTGGACTTAGCAGAGAAGCCACATTCTCCTCCTCTTCCTGCTTATTTTTGACTTGTGCTTTCTCGGTCCTTGCCAGGCACGAGAAATGAAGAAGCAGCTCATTGATGACTTCCTTTCCCAAAATAAGTTCCTCATGGTAGCCAGACTCACCAGCCAGAGGCTGTTCCAGGAGCTGTGTCCTGTGAAGAAGTCTCACCGTCAGCGGAAGTAAGAGAAGTGTTGTCCCCGTTTTGTTTTCCCAAGGCTCTGTTTCTAGAGTCACTTTTGGTTTGATTGTGTGGGAAAAGAGCAATGACTGCATTGGATCGTGCTCAATATCCACACTGTCAGAGAGGTTTCGGGTTCATGGGGGTTGTTTATTCCCTCTCACCTCCAGGCTGTGCTCTTAATCCCACATCTCGTTGTGTCACCCAGGCACTGCGTGGTCTTGCTTACTGGGGAAGGAGAAAAGTTTGCTGAGGCTTATGAGGCCTTTTTGACTTTTGCTGTGGCCAACACAAAAGACACGCTGAAGTTTGTGCACGTCTACAGCGATCGGCAGCCGGAATTTGCAGACGCCTTGCTGATGGATGAGGAGAAGTATCATGGAAGATCAGCTGTGAGGGTTTCCTTTTCCTTTTTATGAATCCCTTCTTCTCTTAGCCTGTCATTTAATTGATGCTGCACCTTGATCTGACACCTGATTCTGGGCAGTGGTTTGAAATTAATCATCTGTCTAGGAGAAAACAAAAGCCCCTTCTTCTCTGACATCTGCCATGCTCTTGGCTCTTCCAGGTGGTCATTCTGGAGAGACGCAATAACGCAGGGAAGATCGCCTATAAAGCCTTGGAGGAGGCCTGGCAAGGCAGCAAAGAGGACAACTTCATCCTCCTGGATCTCCTGGACCAGCTGAGGACAGACCCTGGTCTTCTGTCATCGGAGACCGTTGTGGCAGACCTGAATGACGAGCTCGCTCCTGTAAGTGCACAGCCTTTCCAGGGGCCTGACCTTCGTGTTACCTCTGTGGACAATCCCACTATGGTTGTTCAGAGGCATTATTTATATTTTAAAATAACAAGAAGAAGATTTCTTGTTTACAGAAGGAAGCTCATTGCATGCTCTGAACCTGTTGGGGCTCTTTATAGCATTTTTGTAATTTTGTTTCTTGCTTTTCTTTTTTTTTCTTTGAACAGATGTTCCTTATCCGATGGTTCTACTCCACACTGGACTACATCTCAGACTGCTGGGACAGTTTGTTTCACAGTAACTGGTACGGATTGGGCATCCATTGTTGGTATTCACTGCTTCCTTATATTAAAACAGATCCAATTTTAGCATCCTTTTTGGGTGGGAACAGGACAGCACTCAAAAACATGATGGTGTTTAAGACCCAAGAAACAAGCTGAGTTTCTGGGGAAGGCACACAGTCTTATCTGACATAGGCAGGAACTGAAACTGAGGCAGAAAATGTGAACTCCCAGACCTGACTGCTGCTTGCTCATCTTCCCCTCAGGCGAGAAATGATGCCACTCCTGTCCTTGCTCTTCTCTGCGCTCTTCATTCTCTTTGGCACTGTCATTGTTCAGGCTTTCAGGTGAGTGCACACACCAAAACGCCCTCAGGGATAGCCTCAGTCCAGCCCCATGGCTTTTAACACACACAAAATCACCTTCCTCTGCAGTGATTCCAGCGACACAAGGGACGCTCCGCCCTCGGGGAAAGAAGAAACAGCTGCAAAGACAGAGAAGAACGACTCGAGCTTCAGCAAAGAGAGTAACAGGTTCCCTCTCTAACTTTTCCAGGAGGTTTTCTGCAGGAGCATTGCTCAGGGAGCACCTGTGCAGGGAGGGTTAGTGAAGAGCAGAGAAGTGCTGAAGTTGCACATGGTGCAGGTGTTGTGCAGGGCAGTGCACAGCCAGGACCCAGCCAGCAAGGACAGGGCGACACTAATCTGCTTATTAAAGAATTCCCACCAGGTTTGCCCAAGACAGCATCCTCAGAGGATAGGTAAAGGTCCGATCCACTCGTTGAGGGAGGTGCAAACCAAGCCATTGCACCTGGCTTTTGCTAGAGGGCACAGGGATGGCTCAGCATAACGGGCTGGCAAATACATGCAGTTTCTACATCCTCAGTTGCTCCCAGTCCTTTGCCCCCCCCCTTTCACTGTCTTTTTGTTGCAGCAGGATTCCCAAAAAGGGCTTTGTTGAGGTGACTGAGCTAACAGACATCAACTACACCAGTAACTTGGTGCGCCTGAGGCCGGGGCACATGAACGTTGTGTTGATCCTGTCCAACTCCACCAAAACCCCCCTGCTCCAGAAGTTCGCCCTGGAAGTCTACACATTCACAGGGTAGGCTGGGCCCTCTCCCGGGCTTCTGGTGCTGTGTTAACCACTCTGTGATGCTGCTCTGGTGACACGTGAGGAGCAGGGTTGGCTCCGTTACCAGGAGTGAATGGCGAGCGAAGCGGCCTCTGCTCTCACTGGTGGCAACGAGCAGCCAAAAACCGAGAGGCTGCTCCCAGCCAGACTTGGTGATGGTGGCCAAGAGGGGTCAAGTGCTGGTGCCACTTTGCCTCATACCCGTGTTGTGACAAATAGAAAGCACAACAGCGCTGCATACACTGAGCTGACAAAGGAGCTGCGGCAGCACAGTGCTGCCCTGCCCTTGTTGGCAATTCCTTACCTGTCCAGTAGGAATCCAGCCAGACCCAGGACACATGCTAATCCCACTGTCTTGTTTGCTCTTCCCCCAGGAGCAGCTCTCTTCACTTCTCCTTCCTCAGCCTGGACAAGCACCGAGAGTGGCTGGAGTATCTGCTGGAGTTTGCGCAGGACGCGGCCCCCATCCCAAACCAGTACGACAAGCATTTCCTGGAGCGTGACTACACGGGCTATGTCCTGGCTCTGAACGGCCACAAGAAATACTTCTGCCTCTTTAAGCCTCACAGATCAGGGGACGAGGGGGGAACCCTGGGATCATGCGAGGATTACGATGCTTTACAACATGCGGAAGCCAGAGGGAAATCCTCCTGCAGCCCAGGATCTAGATCCATTAAAAACAAATTACACAAATTGTCCTTTTGGATGGAACGCCTTCTAGAGGGTTCCTTACAGAGGTTCTATATCCCCTCGTGGCCCGCACTAGACTGAGGAATTTTACAGAGCTTCTAAGGGGACAAACTTTTTACGAAGATGACAAGGGACAGCTCTTTCCAGGAATACTCAAAACAAGCGTGACAAACGGACCTTAGGTTTTAGGTGAGCTCTCCTGGGGCCGGCAACTCGAACGCACCTCCTGCGTCCGGAGCCCGGGAGCGCCGCCGAGCGCGCCCGCGTGCCCTGCGCTCGGACGCCCAAGAGACAAGAAGTCTGTTTTGCCCCCTCTCTTTGTCCTGCCACCATCTGCTTGCCGAGTCGCCCTTCCTTGTCCCGCCTCTTGTTTTACCTCGTCTGAAGAAATCCGTGACCTGTCTCGCGTCCGGAGCGGCTGCGGCCGGCGACGCAGGCCGGGTGGCGGGACTCCCTCCCCGTCCCCGTGTGCTTAGCCCATGGTGCATGGTGTAACTCTGGCAAGACCCCTGCCGACCCTCCAGGCCCTGCCCTTCTGAAAGGCCTCCTCCCACCAGGCAGTCGCGCTCTCTCGGCTTTCCCCGCGGTGAGTGATGCAGAATCGGGTCGGGAGCATCTCCCTTGTAGCAGACCTTAGCTGGGGCTCCCCCGTGGCGCGGGCTCGTGGGCTGTTTCTGCATGTTTCACGTTCCTCGTGTCATGGTTCCACCTGCAGCTTCACTGGCTGAACCATAACAGGGAGGGAAAGGGCACGGCCGTAAAATACTGTCCAAGTGTTGAGTCATTTAAGTGTCACGTTGATTTTTTCAGATGCCTTTTCTGCTTCTGTCGATTTTAGACGATGTATCCTAGAGCCATAACTTTACCTGCGTCCTCAGATTGTAGGCGTGAGCTGCTATGAGCCAGTAGATGTGTAAAAATACTCTACGTAGCTGCCAGGGAGTCACCCGGGCTCCTTGCAAACACCTTTCCAGCTGTAGTACAAACCAACCTTCCTTTGTATCGAGGAACCTCATCCTTCAACGATTGTATTCTTGAAATGTCGCCCCAGAAGTGCTGTATCATCAGACTGTTGCGTGCGTGTGAAGCTCCTTTGGTTTAGTCAGAGGTTGAGATGTTGGTTTCAGCCTCTCACCCATTTCCTTCCTGCCCCAAACCTCCATTTCTGCACACTCAGGCTGCTCCCGTGGCTTTGTGTTTGTTTGCTTGGGTATTTCTTTCATCTTTTGGAACCAGTGGGGGGATCTGAGGTTAGAGCAGCTGCACAGCCCTGGGTTTGGACGATGCTTTGCTGTAGCAGTGCCCCGACAGCCGCTTCCAACACAACAGGGAAAGGGTGGCCCTGGCTAAGGCAGAGGGAGGAGAAGCAGCAGCCTCATGGCTGCTTAACACTCCTCGAGTGACCCAGCAAGGCAGCAGGGCTTCTCTTTGTGGCCAGGACTGAAATCCTGTGAGGTTTGTTCTTCCTTTTCACTGCTCCAGGGCTGGCGATGCCACCCAGGCCTCCTCCTCCCATGGATCAGAGCCCTGTGGCACCGTCAGGCTCGGGCACTGCCCAAGCACAGGCATGGGGGCCAGTGGCCTTTGCCACAGGGCTTGGAACACAGAGTGAACACACGGTGTTAATGCCAGACTCAGCCCTTGCCACCTTAGTTATCATCTTAGCAGAGCAGCCAGTCAGAAGGAATAACTGCCAACCCCTGAGCTAGCTGCTGATCCCACCCAGAAGCTGGGAATGCTCCAGTCACTGCACTCCCTACATGCCCTAATTGCTCCCAAAGCCTTGCCTCGCTGCATTTCCCCATCCTGGGAGCAGACTGGCATGCTCCAAGCCCCACAGGTACCTCAGATCCCCTGTAAAACGTGCTTCAAATAAAGGCTGTGAACGCTACAAACGATCCTTACGTGAGGTTAATTCCAGGCCAGTGCACTCTGGGCCACGGAATGAGGCACTAGAGGGAAGGAAGGAAGGAAGGTGAGGTCTTCTCCCTGCCCAGGAGCTCCTGTGAAGGTGCACAGGCAGCATTGACAGAGAGCAGAGAGGGAGTTAAACATCAGCCTGATGATGCTTCTAGACTAGATTTCCACCTGGCTGGAACAATCACCACAGCACTCCTGCACTTTTCCCACAGCTTGCCATGCAGGATGTGGCTGGAATAGTTTTTAGCCCAGCAGAACGCTCCACGTCTTCAACATTTGTGCAGTACCAGAAGAATGCTCTCTGGATCTTTGCTGTCTCTTCAGCTGATCAGAAACAAGGAGGAAAACCCTCAATTAATGAAAAAAAAAGTGCCTAGTTATGCTACAGCGAGGGAATTCAGCCCTCGCTGAGGAAGGGGAGAAGGCTTTCTATCCTTCATGTCCATTGTGCGTGTTGCAGGCTGCCAGAATCCTTGGATTTATTTTCTTTCTAGCCCAGGGAAATCTCCCCTTTCAGCCAGGGTTCAGCTGAGGGAGTGCTTGCATCAGTCCACCTGTGCCGGCCGTGGCTGCACAGGAGCACGGCTCCTGGATTTCTATGGAAACTTCTGCGTGGGCTGAAGCAAAAGCCAAGCTGCTCTGCCCCCCGGTGTAGTTGGCTGCAGTGCCAGCGTGGCGCTCTGGGTGTTTGCTGTCTTCAGAGCTGCTTGTCCTGGGATTTGCCCTCTCCCAGCAGCCGTGAGCCGCCACCCTCATCATTCTCTAAACCCTTGGAATTCTGTTCCGCACCCGGTGATTCCTGATCCAAAGATTGAGGAGATTCGGTCCTAGTGCACTTTCCTAGTGAGATCTGAGCGATGGCACGGTGCTCGGAGCTGAGGCGAAGGGACACAGGCTGCAGAGTGGAGCTTGCTCCCAAACTCCTCCCTGTGCCTGTCTGCCCTTCACCCACAGCAGCCAGGAGCCAGGACACGAGCGCAGCCTGACAAGTAGGACTGAGAACTAGGTACCTATTTTGCACTTTTGATACTGGGAGGGGGGAATTAACTTATTTGGCAAACTTGTCTTTTTTATTTTTTTTTCTGGGGGGGGGGTTTGTTTTTGGTTTTGTTTTGTTTTGGTTTTGTATTTGTGAACAACAGGAGATGTCATTTTGTTTTAAGACAATTACAGTTTCGCAACCAAAATAAACTATTTTAATGTGTGATGTGGTGGCTCTTTGTCTCCATGTACAAACCAACCTCCCCTCCATGTCCTCTCAGAAACTTCGGGAGCGTTAAACCACTCCACAGGAAACTCCTGGTTACTCCACCAGCAGGAAATCTAGCCAAATATCCCCCTACTCTCAGCAGGAGGTCCAGGCCCTCTTCATGTCCTCCCTTCTTTTATATTCATCATCCTGCAACATCCTAATGGGACAAACCTTTTACCAGTGACAGTTTTTCCAGGAGCCCTGTGAGCTGGGTGAATCATTCCAGAGGTAAAATGGCATTAGCCCCAGTTATCCCTTTCCAAAGCTCCAGACCCCAGTTAAATGGGGTTTCTAGCCCGGTCCCTACAGTTTCTCAGCTTTCAAGTACCTTTTCTAGTGGTAAATGGTATTTATTTCATGCTGCAAAGCCCGTCCTGGCTGAAGGGAAGGGGACATGGAAAGCCTGAGGACACGGAGTAGCGTTGCCCCAGGGCAGGTGGGAACTGCCCTCACAGTGTCTTCACTCCTGGGAGGACACACAGCATCTCAAACAGCAGGTTTGCCCCCAGGAGGGCTGTATTGCCTAAGAAAACAAGACAGAAAAAGGAAGAAATCTGTGCATATCCCACAGCCTCCTGTGCCAGGCACTTGTCTTGCCCTCGGGCATTTTCAGACTCACCAGAGACGTCGTACATTGGTGAGACTTCCACAAGGTCACACCCCACTATGTTCAGGCCTTTGCAGCCACGAATAATCTCCAAAGCCTAGGGAAAAAAAATTGATTTGGGATCAAGAAACACATCTGACCTACCAGATCGGTCCAGGCTCTGCTTTCCCCATGTTCCAGTAAGGAAAGCCAACCTCTACAGCCCAAATCCTATCAGTTCCACATTCCCTTCCTCATCACCATGAGGAAACATGCTCTCCCTAAACTTCCACTCTGCTGTGCTGGTGGAACGACCTCCTTTAGAGGGAGCAGAACCTCCCTTTGCCCCGGGAAGGGCAGCATGTGCCTCTCACCTGTGCGGGTGTGAGCCCGGCAATCTCCGGGGTGCCGGTGCCCGGGGCGTAGGCGGGGTCCAGCCCGTCGATATCGAAGCTGATGTACACGGGCTTGTCCCCCATCTGCGCCCTCACCTCCCTCATCAGCGGCTCCAGGGACTTCATCCAGCACTCCTCAGCTGGGACCACCCGGAAACCCTGCGGGAACACGCACACAGAGGCACCTGCTTAGGGAAAGAGAGGAGATGAGGATTCCCCTGCCCTGCTGGGGAATATCTACTGGGAACAACCCTCATTCCGGGGCGAAGCTGCAGAAGTGCAGCCGAAAACACCTTCCACTCCCCACACAGCCTTTCTATACAACCACACAGCTGACACTCAGTCCTGCAGACAAGTCGCTGGCATGGAACAAGAGGCCAAAAAAACCGCTTTTAATTTCCCTGCTGAAGCCAAGCAAATATTCCTGACATGGTATTAATGGCAGGGGGAGCAGCCAGCGGATCAGTTTACCTGCTCCAGGCAGTACTTGTGGGCATGGGGGTCATAGGAGGAGCCTCGGAGGCCGATCTGCACCACGCGGCCGCAGTCCAGCAGCCGCTCCTCCACGCAGCGCCGGAACGGGCTCCCGTGGTAGATCTTCTCCCCCAGAGCCACGTCCCCCGTGTCGCTGTGAGCATCCACGTGCACCAGCCCCACGGGACCGTGCCTGGCCGAGACAGGGTGGCCACCTTAGTCCTGTCCTGTGCGTGGTGGCCCTGCCAACGGCAGGGACGGCAAACCAGGAGCCTTGCTGAGGCTCTTTCCCAGGTCTTTTCTCTCCATCTCGAGATTAGGAACTTACTTTGCCGCCAGGGCTTGCAGGATGGGGTATGTTATGGTGTGATCTCCACCTGCAAGAGGGCACAGGGAAGAGGGGGGACGCACTACAAGAGCTGCTCAGCTCAGCTCTCGTTACTTTTGTTCCCATGGAATTTTTTCCTCTCTTTGCATTTATCCTGCGCTTATT
Source organism: Regulus satrapa (assembly GCA_013396955.1). Taxonomy (NCBI): domain Eukaryota; kingdom Metazoa; phylum Chordata; class Aves; order Passeriformes; family Regulidae; genus Regulus; species Regulus satrapa. The sequence goes on from VWZN01008419.1 coordinate 56,474, forward strand.
TATGCAGGGTTTCATTGCCAAAGCAAAGCTAACACTCCCAGGTGCAGGTTGCTTCCTCTCCTGGCTCCTCTCTTCTCCTGCTCTTCCTTCTAGGGAGGACCAGATATGCAGGACTGCCAGCAGGGACAGCCCATGGAGCAGAACCCTCGACTGGGGTAATAAAGACATTTGATCAGCTTCTGAGGACACTGTGACTGGTGACTTGCCCCTCGTTACTCCACACACTCACTGCCTTCAGCGATGCCAAGCAGCAACAGTGCTTGAACGTGCACCCAAATCAGGCCTCGTGCAAAGCCTCAGCTGGAGGAATATGAGGGACAAAACCTGTTCTTGCTTTGGGTCCTGCTCAACAGGACACCAGAAACACGGCACTGGTTGCATTCACAGACTGACTCATCCTCCTCATTTTTGACCCAAAGGAAGAGGCATCACAGAACATTCTGTTCAGCAGAGAGCTTGTGAATTTCCCCACAACGCAGCACAACAGCTCGGGGCAGGGCATGGATTCATCGCTCGCCTTCTGCCAAGCCTGGACTGAATGATGGGAGGAGGAGTAGAGGGAGTTTGATGGATACAAATGGAGACAAGGGACACACGTGGCGGACGCTCCGCCTTACCCAAGGTGAGGGGCACACAGCCGGAGGCCACGATGTCCCGGTAGGAGTCCCGGATGAGGCGGCAGCTGTCGGGCAGGTTGTAGAGGTTGACGTTGACGTCCCCGAGGTCGGCCACCCGCAGGGAGTCGAAGGGCGCCGCGCCGGTGCTGCCGTTGTACCTCCTCACCATGGCGGACTCGGCGCGGATCTGACGCGGGCCGAACCTGGGCCACGGCACGGCTGGGAAACGCCACCAGGCACGGCTCCCAGCGCTCCTCTGACCACGAGAGCCCTGCCCCGCAGCCAGAGGGAAGCACCAGCTCCCCAGGCCGGCCCTTACCTGGCTCCTGGCCGGTTGGACGTGCCCGTGTCCAGCGGAACGCCGACAAACGCCACATCCAGCCCCTCTGCTGAGGCCCGCACGGGAAGCCTCATCATGGAGCAGACCCCCACAGGCCGGGCCACGAGCAGGGCGCTGGGGGGCACATTGAACCGCGAGCTCCAGCAGCTGGGGGCTCTGCTCCCCGGGGCCAGGGCCTGCAGGAACCCTGCAGACGCTCTGGCTGCAGAGCTGGAGGTGGCCAGAAGGGCTGGAGGCCGCAGACTGTGGTGTGAGCTGGTCACCGTAGTGGTCACAGGTGGCTTGGGAGCGCAGAGCCCGGCTCCTGCCTGTCTGCAGGCAGCCCACGGCAGAGGCCTCATCCTGACCCACTCGCTCCCGCTCTCCGTCGCACGGGGAACGCAGCGAGGGGGGCGGTGGAGCCCGTTGGGCAGAGTGCCAGCCGCCTCTGCCAAGCCTCCCTCCAGGGATCAAAGTGCACCGGACGCTCCGCTGCCCGGGGAAGGGCAGAAATCCAGCCCAGACTGCACGTTCACCCCCTTTCCCAATGGCACAGCCCTGGCAAACACTGGGAACAAACACAGCAGAAGGGGCAAGAGCCTGGGACAAGGCGGGAGGGACTTGCTGGGAGATGTCCCCGTTTGCTCCCCTCAGGCATTTGCAGACAGACAGCAAGGGCAGCATTTGTTGCATTAACGGCCTGTACTTTTAACCCGCACTCCACAAAAGCACCCAGAATACTGAAGAATCATAAAAACCTCGCGTTAGCGGAAGGCAGAAGGGAAAGGAAACAAAAGGGAAGTCTGACCTCAGCAGAACCACGGGGGAGACAAAATGCAAGCACCAGGGGAAGCATTAACAGGGATTTAAGGACCAGAGGAACAAGCTGCAGGACAAGCATTTTAGGCCATTTTTGAGGACAGAATTGAAATGGTTTCCAGGGGAAGCAAGTTTCCAATGAGTGGAGTTATCAGTGCAGATAAAACCCTGGTTGGGCAAATACAAACACACTCGATACTGGATGACTCCAGTCCCTAATTCTGCTTCCTACTTGTACAGAGACTGAACCTGGGAGAGAGGGAAGAATGTTCATGGCAGAAAGGGGGCTCAGAGTAGAGAGATCCACCACACAGCAACAGCATTTACTCTTCAAAGGCTCCTCTGCCCAGAGCAAGCCCAGCAATGTAAGAAACAGCAGTAGGCACTTTGGCTGGGTCAGATCACTGTTACAAAGGTCTTTTGCAGCATCTCTTCCCCCCAAGAGCTCATTTCCCCCGATTCCCCAGGCTCTGTGCTCCTTGCTGTACCAGAACCCTGAGCACAGGATACCCTGTGAGGATTTGGGGTATCAGCCACTGTCATCCAGCTGGAAACTGCAGGAGCAGGGTTACCACACAGGAGAGTACAAAACACACCCCCAAGGCAAGGTCTGTTCCTCTTTGGGAAATTCCACTTGGAGTGAAGCACTGTGCTCCACAGTTAGCACTGGGAAGAGCTCAATTTGTGTTTAAGACATCCCGGAACCAACGCTTCAAATTGGATTGAGAGAACCCACACAGCCACAGAGCTTAATCTTTAATTTATTGTGCAACAAGCATAAATAACTTTCTCCCCAAGTTCCTCTAAACACAATTATAGCCATGAAATCGAATGCTGTTTCATGAACATGGCTGCTGTTATTTAAAGATTGATGCCTCCCGTCCTCCCCACCGAAGGATATTTCATTGCAGGAAACACAGGCAGGTAAAAGACCAGAGCATCACAAAAAGCTCTTTAAGCAGGGGCTGCTGCCCAACCTCACTTTGTTTGGAGCAATATCCCTAACTGGAGAGTATGACTCAGCCCTGGACCCTGGGGCAGCCATCACCACAGAGCTGCAAGAGTTAAGAACAAGGATAAGCGGGATTTGAGGATGATGTGCTTCCACTATCCTGCGTACAACTGCGAGGTTCTCAGTGCTGCTGACGCTCACGTTACCAGGCAGCGCCTCATCAGGAAGTTTTCAGGCTGTCATTTCACAGCTCAGAAGAAAATGAGTTTCAAACCACCCTGGTTACCCCAAGAACAGAGACTGCGGGTCCCTTTGTCAGCTTGGGTTTTCTGCGTGTTGTTTAAAATCGTGATGTTTTTTCCTGTGTAAAACGCAGCCAGGCAGTGCCTCCTCCAAGCGACCCCTCTGAAAGGAACCTGCTTCACTCAGCACACAAATCAACCAATTCCCAAAAGGGAGCAAAACCAACCACGTACCTCTGGACACCTGCAAGCTCCACACACCCGCGCCCACAGTGGGTAAGGGCATCTCCTCTAGCAGGGACAGAAAAGCAGCATGGTTAACACTTGCTAGAGAGAAACTCAAGCTCCTAAACACAGGCCTGCAGCTTGTTCCCTAAAGCACTACAGGACTCCAGACAGACAGAAAGGACAGGTTCCTATGTGCCTTTACAAAGTGCCATTTATGTGGGATGCTCGTGTTCCAGGTGGTTCCTTCACTCCGAGTGGCTTCTCCAGGCCAGCAACAGGAATATTGCTGCCCAGAGATCTTCGAACTCGAGGTTTGCCAAGAAGCACATCTTCATTTTGGTTTCCACCTGGCTCTTCTCTGCCAGCCTGTTGGTGAGCAGGGTGGCTGCAGACTGGCAGAGCAGCCAGGCGATCATCTGGTCAGGTTTCAGGGTCCTGGATGCTACAACACTGTCACCCCAGAGGCTCAGGTGCAGCACGTTCGCAGCCACTCTGGCAGACAACCTCTGCAAGAGGAAGGGGAAGGGACAGCAGCTGATCACCAGCACGGAGCACTGCCGCCTCCAAAACTCCCTGGGCCCCCCCTAAGGCAACTCCCTGTGAATCAGAAAGATCCTTGAGACTATTACTGTGTATATATATAATGTTAGGTGTAACTCTCTAATGTGAGGGCTGCTCCTCACAAAGATCTCCTGAAAGGATTCAGCACCACTCAGCAAAGACTTTTTTTGGCTTTGATTCCTATGTTGTCCTTTGATCCTGCACTGAGATCTGGATTAACCCCTGCACCCGCAGCCCTCCAGGGCAAAACGATCCACCAGGGATACTCCCAAAGAGGATACCTTGAAGGCAACAGCTTCTTACCTTGCTGGGATCTCTCTGAAGCAGCATCTTTACCACCTGCTTCACCTCGAGGGGCACGTGGTTGGGCAGGCTTGGCAGCTGATCCTCCCGGTAGCTTCTGCTTTCCAGAGATGAGTCCCCGTGGCCGTAGAAAGGATTGGCCAGGCCCAGGATTTCGTAGGCAATGGCTCCAACAGCCCAAGCATCAGCTTTACTGTAGTTGATCACCGTGCCTGGACCAGGTGATGCTGTGATCACCTGCCACAGAGAGGGGACTGCTCAAATCCACAGCTCGGAAAGTCAATTTTTCATGCTCAAACCAGCATTTTCCCTGTAATAAACTCAAGACACTGAACCCAAAGGTGGGTGTAAATATTCTGAGATGTAAATATTCCCTATTGGCATGCTCTAAGCCCCTGGCACTGCTCAGCCCACTGGGAGGAGTCTGAACATTGCACTGAGGTTTTGGCCGTTGCCCCTGACCAGCATTCCCAGAGTTCCAAGTGCTATCTCCTGCTGGAATTATGGACACAGGAGACCTGCAGATGAACAACCAACATCACAGCAAGGTGCTCTGGGTCCAGATAGTTAAGGGTGTCTTGGCTTTTATTAGGCTTATCATTAGAGAAATAAAAAGGAGCTGTAAATAATTTCACAACCGCCTTGAACTTTAGCCAAAAGCTACTGTTGCAACACAAGGACTGCTGCATAAAATTCTTAATAGTTATATGGAAAGGGGCCTGAATAAAGACTAAAGAGTAAATTTGGGGAAGGGGAAGGCTGATTCTGCCTCTTAACACCAACAGAGTTAGAGCTCAAGGTGTCTGTCTGGCATCGTTCAGCACTGATGCCCACCGAGCCCAACTCGAGGCAAGAACAAACCTTCAGTGCCACCAAAACTTTTAGACCCAACAGCAGGACAAGCAGAAAAGCAGCACCACAAAGCACTGCTAGAGAGAGATTTACCTCAGGTGCCATAAGGCAGCCGTTGCCACCCCGATCCACGTAGGAGCTGGTGAAGGGCAGCCTCAGGCCGAGGTTTTCATCGGCCAAGCAGCAGCCAAAGTCAGTGATGACCAGCCAGGGGCAGCCAGCTGTGAACAACACAGGGCTGCCAGAGTTAGGGCTCAGTTTGGGAGGACCTGGCAGCACCAAACACCACCACACCACATCCACACCCAGCTTGGTGTCCCTCTGCAAACTGACTGATGGGGGCATTTGGTCACCTCATCAAGATTGGGGGCAAAGATATTCAGTAGAGCAACCTGGTCTAGTGGGAGGTGTCCCTGTCCGTGGCAGGGGGTTGGAATGAGAAGAGCTCTAAGGTCCCTTCCAACCCAGACCATTTTATGATTCTAAATCCTGAGCCCTGGGGAACAGAGAATCCTCTGTGTTGCCTGCCTCTTGGGCTGGTCTCCAGGAAGGCAGGGTGGATTCCAGTGGTGTCTCTCTCTCTCTCCCTCCCTGATACTCTTCAACCAAAGTCTTGGTTTCCCTCCTGTTGCTTCCTGCCGATTTGAATCTCAATCACATCAAGAAACGAGCTTGGGTAATTAAAACTGCTGTAAAAAGCTGACAGGAGAACACGTCGATGAAAATGCTGCATCTCTTCCCTCCCAAACCATGTTTCATCCCCCCAGGGTGCAGCACTATCAACCTGGCCACGGGGTGGGATTTTAAGAGGCTGCCTGTACTCTTTGGCGTGGGAAAGATGACAGAACCAAGAGCCTGAAGGAAAGGCTCCTGCAGCATCCCAAATGGGGCGTTCCTGAATGCTCCAGTCAATGCTGGCTGTGCTCATGCAACCCATCATCTCAGCAATGCACTATGTCCACGTTAATGATCCAAAACCTCAGGCACAGACAGGATCAATGACTTGCTGCAGTGACGGCAAATACTCAGCTAAAAACTAAACCTGAGATTATCCAAAAGGTTTGGTGCCTCTTTCCCCAAACAAGCAGCTGGGCAGGACTTCCCTGAATTACCAACCAGTGACCGAATCACTTCTGTGAATTAGCAGGCATTTATCCTCAGGGATCTACGTACCAGAATCAAATTCCACCAGGATGTTGTCAGACTTGAGGTCTCTGTGTGCTATTCCGTGTCGCACGAGGTGGTCCACGCCTTCCAAGAGCTGCAGAATCATCACCGTGGAGAGGCGAACATCCGGAGCGTTCTCCTGCAGATACTGGCGCAGCGTGCAGGGGTAACTAGACAGAACAAGGGAAAAAAATGGGAATTAGCATCCTGGAGGCTTCTCACTGGCAGCTCAACCTCAGTGCTGCCTCGTCTCATTACCGATTCTACTCCATCTCTAGCAGTGTGCTCAGACTACGGGTGAAGTTCAGGCTTAAAAGGGCAGACAAATGGGGACAAACTTCACATTTCTCACTTTCATTTGGGGTAATTATTAAAAAGAACGGTTTGTCTTCATTGTGGAAGCACAGTCAGAACCTCAAGGACTTGGAACAGGTCCTGGGAGGCGTTTCCAAGAGCATACTCTGCTCTTTGGCAGCAGCCCAGACCCAAGCTTTGCAGGGACAGAGCGCCCAAGTCACGTTAAGCAGCTTCTCTCCACCTACTTCTTCATCACCAAGAAGAGCGTGCGGCTGTGGCCGATCCCTCTGGGGTTCAGGCTCAAGGGAAGGACATCAGGATAGTCAGCAAAGGCTCCAGGCAGCAAGGGGACAGAGGACGTGAACGCTCGGATCACCTGGATGATGTTGGGATGAGGCTGCAGCTTCTTCCTGCCAAGGACAGGTTTTCTGTGCAGAGGAAAGACCCCGCAGGTTGCACCAATCCCCCAGTCCGGTTCTGATGCATCACAGGCACCTTGCTGCTATTGCTGAACTACTTTGCATTGTTATGGCCTGTCCTCCACACCAAAGGGTTCCCCAGCAGGGAGCAAACACGTTTTTTTCTGCACTGGAAGCCTTATCAGAGGGAGATTAAAGCTGCACAGGGTGGATGACAGAGCTGCACATTAAGCAAAGAGTCAGACACTCACATCCTGGAATGCATTCACTGAGCAAGAGCGTGGGGCTGCAGTTTCATGGCCCATTTCCCAACCAGCATCTCAGCCCAGCATTTCCCAGGTGGTTGCAGAGCCCCCACAGCCTGTACAGACCCAGTGCAGCAAGAGGCATCTCCCAGCACCCTCTCCAGAATCCACCCCGGTGCCTCCCAGAGCAAACTGACCCAATCAAGGCCTCACAGGGCCTCTTCTGGATTTCCCCATTCACAAGAAATAAGGTGCTTTACCTGCACTACAAACAAATAAAAACCTTCACACATAACACGCAGCTTTCATTTTCCTCAAGCCCCACTAACCCTTCCATGCTGCTAACGAAGGCAGAGCCAGGCACGGGCTGCTTCTCCATTCAAAAAGGGCTACAGCAGCTCCAGAGAATAACAGCCAAGTGCAATTACTTTGTTAGACATAATAAAGGTCAGCTTCACACTGGGACTATCAATTTAGACCCTCTATTTTATGGCACAGGCAGGAAGCTCTCCCTGCCCTGAAAAGCAGGTTACCCATTTGTCTGCAACACAGATCTCTCATCCCCTGAATGTCAAATATCCCTTTGGCTGCTCTACTGCATTCCTAGCCAGCCACGGGCACAGCACTCATTATTCATTTGTATTGGCAGCTGGGATGGATTTAAAATTTAAATCAGACAATCTGGGCTGTGGACTCCATTGTTTCAAATGGAACAAAAAGATGCATTTCTGAATAAAAAGATAACTAAGGTAATTTAGAAGTTTCCATGAGATTTTCCACCTTCATGCTGTTTGCTCACTTCCCATTCAGGTCAAAGAGTAGGAACTGAGTCATTCCCGTTTTCCTTCTCACCAGTTTTCCTGCACTAAAACAGTTTCAACCTCCCTGTCCAGCACCCGTTTTACACCAAACCAGTTCTCAAACCTCACAATCAAATTGTATTTCAGTGAAACTATCCGATGTTTAATACACTCAAACTGTTACAGATTGCAGCGGTGCAATTAAAAAGTGTCACAAAACAAATTTAAATGGTGTTTAACCAGTGGCTCCTCCAGCCTTTACCTCAGCAAATGCCAACACACTTTGACACAGGGAAGCTAAGACACAGCCACAGACACCCCCCAGACCCTGGCAGGACCCCAAACGCTCCCAAATTATTGGTGCACCCTCTGAACCCTGCATGCCAACAAACTTCACAATCCCCAGGCTTACCCGCTTCCAGCAGCTATCCTAAAAAGCCCTGCCCACCTTCATAACAGTACAAATTGCTGCAAAATTCACCCAGGCACGTAAAAAGAGCACTTAATTACCTGCGGCCAGAGACGGCTCCGTATTCCCCGGCCAAGGCAAGGCCGGTGGCTGGGACGAGCTCCCGGCCCATGGCACCGAGGATGGCTTCACTCGAGGAACCAGCCTGCAACAACAAGCACGGCCCAGGCTGCTGTCAGCTCCCAGCTCGTCCGGCCCCAAGGCAAGCTGAGAGCAGGTAATCCTGATGCTGGCACTGCATCTGGAGCTGGACCGACTGGGACCAGATTCCAGGACTTCCCTGCCTTGAAAATCAAGGAAGGCGATGAAAGAGTTCACCGAGGGAGGCTGCAAGGCTTTTATTTGCAGAAAGAAATGTATTTGCCGCTTCAAATGCATCCTTGAGCGTTAGTTAACAATCCAAACTACACGGAAGCACTTACACTTTCAACTTCCAAACCCAAGTGGAAGAGCCCACAGCTAAATGCCAAGGTACTTCTGGAGTCCGAGGGATTCCAGGTGTTGGGATTTTGGAAGATTCTCTTGAAATATTCACTTGTTGCATCAATGGGGAAAGCCAGATGGATTTTTAAAACATGGAACAGCCCCACTGAGGAACTGGATCGCTGGTCACCCAGGCTGGGAAGCACTGGAGCAGATCATGGACAGTCACCTCCCAGCAAGGGGACACGGCAGGCAGGTTACTGTGCACCCTGAGAGCACTGACTCTTCTGGAAGAAAAGCCACCTCCGTCCTGACACTGACAGCACACCAATTCCTAAATCCCTGGCAGCAGTGACTTTCCCCTTCCTGGAGGAAGGACTTCCCGCACAGAGCAGCTGTGGCCAGCCTCAGAAAAGCTTTTCTCCCCAAAACATCACCTCCATACCCAGCAGCAGCTCTCAGCGCTGATTCCAGAGGATGATGAATGCTAATTACCCCGCTCTGGGACTCTTCACTAACACTCCACATCTCCAGTGTCACCTACCAACGGCGTTGTTGTGACACGCTCATCCCGCACTCCATAATTAGCGCTTTCAACGCTTCAGTATTAAACACCGCAGCCAGAACTCCCCAGCGACAGACACGGGGGAATTCGGCGCCGACGTTCCTTACCGAAATGTTCCACATCATTTTGATAGCTAAGGGAAAAGCCCCTTTCGGTTGCTGCTTCACCACAGGCTCCTCTTCATCCCCCCGGGAAGCTGAGCCAGGCTCCTGGCGCACGGCTGGGACGCGGCTGCTGTGGCGGTGACGCCGAGGAGAGGGACAGAAGGGAATGGCTGCCTCGTACACGGCGGCACTGCAGCCCTTGCCGATGGGCTGCCCGATGAGATACTCCTCCAGCTTGAAGCCCTGCCAGCGGGAGGAGCTCAGGGGGTCTCTCTGAGGTTTGTTCTTCCCAACAAACACGGTCTGAAAGGAAGAGGAAGAGGAAAAAACCCGCTGAGTTATCCCAGACTTCCCAGCCAAGGGGAACTCGGTGTTTCAGTGGTGGGTTGGTCCAAGCTGGAAGTCTCAATCAGACTCTAACCATTGGGTTTAAATCACTGTAACCACGTGAAAGATCGTCTGCAGGCCATCTATTCCTGTCTGATACAATTTACCCCTAAACCAGTCTTTTCTAAAGGTGTTTTTTTTTTTGAAGGAAGAAAAGAAACCAGGAGGGGGAGTCATTTGCCAATCTAGAATATAAATATATTCTGGCACAGAGCAGCTGTGGCTGCCCCTGGATCCCCAGCAGTGCCCAAGGCCAGGCTGGACAGGGCTTGAAGCAAGCTGAGATAGTGGAAGGTGTCCCTGTCCCTGGCAGGGGTGGAAAGAGATGGGCCTTAAAATCCCTTTCAGCCCAAACCATTCCACAACTCTGTGGTTGTCTAAAGAAAAGTTTAACTGAACACTTCTGCAAAGAGATGCATTATTACATTTTTCTCCCTCTCCATAAATAAATCAGGCAAACAGCATTTAAGAGAAAATGCAATTAAAAGCAGAAAGAGGAATAACAGTGGCCTTTTTGTGGCAGTCAACTGTGAGGGCTGATTAGTTTGAAGAGTGAATCCATGATGGGAGGGGAGCTGGGGGAAGAAATCAAGAGATGGGGGAAAACAACACATGAAAACAGGAGGCTGCTCTGGACTTTCATCACAACCCATGATCCTACAGGTCTGGTGGCACCCAGTTGTCACCTGGACTATACAAACGAGCGTCCTTCTCTGTGAGCTGCAACCCCAAAACACGGGTGACACCCTAGGGATGTGTCACGGGACATTGACACAGGGACAGCAAATGGAACAACCCAGCAAGGACAGACGAGAGAAAGCATCCTGAGAAACTCCAGGGAATGTGTCTGCTGGGGGAGCAGGTGACAGCTGGCTCTGAGCACCGAAGGTCTATTTTTACCCAGGAAATATGTCCAGCACCATCCGTCCCCCGTGTCCTGCCAGCACGGCCTGGCCCAGCACCACAGGCTCGCCGTCTGTCTCAGGCAGAGGGGATGGAGCTGGGGATCAGCACTGGTGTCCCGGGACACAAACCCTCATCACCAGGGCCCCGAGTCCCTCCCTCCGTGGGGGAACGAGGAGTGAGGGTCCCCTGCTTGCCAAAGTACCTGCGTTAGGGTGAGGAGGGGCTGCTGAGTGAGAGGCTTCCCCAGAACCCCATTTCTGGGGAGAAGGAGGTGCCTGTGGGGCTGCTCCCAGCACTCCCCACCTTTGGCAGGTGCCTGAGGGCTGCTCATTGCTGCACCCCCGCCTTCCCTGGGGAGAGACGGGGAGGAGTTGGGGGACTCCCCACAGGATGCCCTTCAGAGGGGCTGTCAAGGGCTCCCCACAGTACTGATCCCCCTTCCCTTCATGAGGGGCGTCTGAGGGGCTCCATTAAACAAGGCTCGCCCCTTCACCGAGGGGTCTGGGGGGGCTCCCCACAGCAATGACACCCCCTCCTCTTGGGAGGGGACAGCTGAGGGGCTCTTCACAAGAATCCCCCTCCCCTCTACGGCTGATGTCTAAGGGCTTCCCCAGAGCAATGAGCCCCCGCTACCCTTAACGGGGGTGTCTGAGGGACACCCCACAGCGAGGAGCCCCTTCCCTCCACGGGGGCCACGTTTACATGGCTGCCCACAGCACTGACACTCTGGGACGTTCCTGGGGGGTTCAAGGGGCCCCACACATCGAAGACCGCGCTCTCCTTCATGAAGGATGTCTGCAGGGCTACGACCCCCTGCGTCCATCCTGGGGGGTGTCTGAAGGCCTCCCAACCCCCC
>VWZN01008419.1:110214-124101 GCA_013396955.1 Regulus satrapa
AAAAAAAAAAAGTTTAAAAAAAAAAAAAAAAGCAAGGAAGATTGTTGGCGTGTCAATCTCTCCTAGCAGGAAGCATCAGCCGAGAACTGTGAAGTTGTCAGCTCAATTATCCTGCTTTTGATTGTTTAAAAAGCATCTGAACTTCTGGGATCCGTTCCAAACCCTTTGAGGTTCTCCCATGGCTCGTAGCAGCAATCTCTCCTGCCTCTGTGTCTGAAGTGGGGATGTCTGTGAGATGGAGCTGTGCTCAAGGGGAGGCACACGCCAGCCCGTGCTGGGTTTCTGGCCCCTGCAGGGCTGAGCCCGTACCTGCTGGAGCTGGAGTGGTCCCGCAGCAGCTCCAGAACCTTCCCGGGATTGCTGATGGCCCCACCCATCAGCAGAAAGAGCAGCCGGGGGTGGCCCCTGTGGAGGGGCTGGCGGATGACCCACTTCAGGGGGGATAAGAGGTTGGTGCTGCCCATGTCAGCCTGGATCCTCCTGATGCTCTGGCAGGCGACGGCCAGGCTCTCCTGCCCAAAGGAACAGTGGAATTGTCAGCACCAGCACCCCCTGAGCACCAAGCAGAATCCTAGGAGAGGCTGAGGGAGTAGAGGCTATTCATCCTGGTGAAGGAAAGGCTCTGGGGGGACTTTAAAGCCCCTTCCAGTGCCTAAAGGGGCTCCAAGAGGGCTGGAGAAGGACTTTGGACAAGGGCCTGGAGTGACAGGACAAGGAGGAATAGCTTTAAACTGAAAAAGGGCAGGGTTAGATTTGGTATTATAAGGAAATTATTTACTGTAAGGGTGGTGAGGCACTGGCACAAGTTGCCCAGAGAAGCTGTGGCTGCCCCTGGATCCCTGGAAATGCCCCAGGCCAGTCTGGATGGGGCTGGGAGCACCCAGGGATAGTGGAAGGTGTCCCTGTCCATGGCAGGTAAGATCCCTCCCCACACAAACCAGTCTGTGGCTCTGTGGACTGTGGGCTTACCCACCTCACAATAGGCCTGGCTGACAGGAAAGAGGGTCCTGAAGGTGGATCCAAACCCAATGACATTGAAGAGACACGCTGGCTTCAGGCTCTTGAGAATGACCAACAGGGCATCCTGAGGGGTAGAAAGCAAACAGACATCAGCACACTTGGACTCTCCCTGGCTGCCCCAACTTCACCAGCACAAGCTCTGCCCAAAGCTATCCCATCTTATTATTCCCACCTTCATCTGACAACAAACCAACTGCTTCTTCCCCATGACTCCATGTGACCCCCCCGCTCTTTTCAAAGTCCCTTGATGATATTTGAGACCCGAAGCAGTGAGGAAAATGGGGAGTCTTTGGGGGGAAAAAAAAAAACCAAACAAAAAAACAAGACAACAAAGAACTGAACAATTTTTTCTGTTTGTTTTTAAGGGATTCAATTTGTGCTGGCAACACAGTGCTGCAGCACAGAGCTGGTGGGTGAGAAGCAGAGTGTGAAATTGAGAAGTGCGACACGCAATGCATCTCAATGCCTAAACTTGCAGAAAATAAACAAACAGCTTAAAGTTACACAAAAGGAAAAGCCTCCCCCATCCCCAATTCTCTTGTATTCATAGCTGGCTTCAATTAAAATAACTGGGAGACAACAGTTTTAAGCTATTTTCTTTACCAGAGGTGGTTATCTAATGTGCCTATTCCTGGGCTTTACATAAGGCAAGAGCAACTTGAATTGTCACAGTGATATTGTGGACAAGTTCAGGACAGAGCTTGTGATCACAGCAACTGGGCAAGAGCTGCCTAAGGAGCTCTTGAGCTTGTAGGAGCAATTATATGGCAGAAGAGGAGGCCCATTTAAAGCAAAGTGTTTATTTAAAGCAAAATGTAAAGCAAAGTGTTCAGGAGCAGCTCAGTTCTATTTAAATGCTGATCAAGGCAGACTCCTGCCAGTCTGCCGAGGGCAGCAGAAACCCTCAAGCCAGCCCCTGGAGGAGCTGCCAAGGTCAAAGGAGCCAGAACAGTCTCCCTGAGTTGTCCTCCAGTGGCAAAGACCAAGTGACCACAGAGGGACACAGCCTGGCTCCAGCAGGGATGTGCTGCCAGGTCAACCCAGCTCCCAAAGCCTGTGAGACTCAGCAACACAGAGCTGGAGCACTGAAAATCAGTGGAATAATGTGAAAGAACAGGGCTGCCCTTTAACAGGCTCTGGAGTACTTGAATCCAAGCTGTTATCTCAAACCTACGAGGATATATTTATACCACTGCTCCCAGATGGCTCCTGGGATGCTGGCTCTTCCAGATCTCAGTGCTGACACCCCATCTTGGAACTCATTACAAGGGAAAAAAAAAAATACAAATTTCCAAATATTTCTCTTAAAGCACTTCCCAAAATGGGCAACCGATGCCTGCTTGCTATTTCAGCAAGCAGAAAGATTTATTGCTTCTTATGGTAAATATTGATCTTGATCCTGTTGCACTCCATAGCTATATGGCAACTCAATAAGGAGGGATGTTTGCTTCTAGAAAAGTCAATTCCCAGTTATTAGTGCAGTTTTGCCAGCGAGCACCATCACAGCCTGGCTCTTCTCCCTGGCTGCATCAGGATGGGAAAGGAACTGGCTGCAGGAAATTTAAATCCCTGCATTTTCCACTCCAGCTGCTTTGGACAGATTCCCTCCTGCTCCCTTCCACCCCATCCCTAAGTGCATCCTGAGGCTGCACAGCTCCAACACTTGTCATGCCATGCATCCAGCCAGCTGAGGATGATGCAGGAGGTTTCACCAACCAAAACCCACCCAAACCCTCTCAGAACAGCCCCTGCTGCAAGGTCCCTGGTGTCTGCAAGTGACAAACAAGGACAGGACACTCAAAAGAGAGACAGTGGGTTTCTCCCTTGAGGTGTCTCCTCCAAAATTACCCTCAAAATATTTTTTACTGAAGGGGACCAGCCTTTTTCCTCTTTCTACAGCCCTCCTCAGATGGGGTTTCCATTTCAGGACCTTTCAGAGAAGGGCTCTGATCCTGCAGGTCCCCATCCCCAGGGGACAATCCCGTCCCCACAGAGGCTGCAGAGACTGTGGTACCCAAACCCAGCCATGCTGGGAGTTGGAAAGCAAAAATCCACCCTAGGACAAGACTCCTAAAGATGCTGGGGGAAGGGGGTACAACCCCAGAGAAACCCTGTTCCCCTTGGGAACAGCCTCCCTATCCCAGGGGATGTGCCACAGCCATCTGCAGCCTCCCCAGCATCCCAGTCCTTGTCGCTGAAGGTGTCTGTCCTTCTTTGGCAGTTCCCATGGAAACTGGAGACAGATGAGGAAAGAGATGTGCTAGAAGATGGACAAGCTCAGGAGCGGGTCCGTGGGAACCTCATGAGCCCAAGTGCAGGGTCCTGCACCAGGGCTGGCTCTGGCAGGGGAACCTCAGACCCACAAAATATCCTGACAGTGCTAATTTCTATCCACAGGTCTCCCATAGCCATCCACCAGGGTGCTGGTGTTCGTTTGTGTTTTGGAAAAGGGATGCCTCATGTTTAAATCATTTCTGTGCGTTCACAGAGGTGCCCATCAGCAAAACCTCTCCTAATGCAGGGTCAGCACCTCGGTCCCCTTGGAGCTCTCTGGAGGTTTCCTCCTAGGCAGCCATCACCCAAAGCCCTCCTGGGGGCAGGGAGAACTGGAAAAGGGATGCACAAAAACATACCAGCAAGAGAGGGAAAGAGAATAATTTGACATTTTATGTGCTGACAAGGAAGAAGGGGAAGAGAACGGGGGAGAGTCACCTTCCTTGCAGGTACCGAACAAGTGCCATGGTTGAGATGACTAATAATAAATAATAATATACTTATAAACAATGAAATATAGCCTGTAATTAACCCCCCCCCCCATCCCCTGATAATGAACATTTATGCTCTCAGCACCCTCACTGCTCTCTCTCGTTCATCCCTGAATTTATCCCATCATTGACAGACAGGTGCTTCCCCTCCTGCAGGTACCTTGGCATGGTTGATGTTCACACCACTCATGCTCCTGCTGCAGTCTACCAGGAAGATAAACTCTCCCTGGGCTTTCTGGAGGCCTGGCTGCACAGCCCTCAAGTCAGGGCAGAAGTTGAGCATGATGACAGGGTGATGAGGGATGTCCTTGCTCAGCCGTTTCCTGATGATTTCCGTCTGAAAGAAAGCAGGACAGAGCTCGAGAGGTTGATTTTCCCACCACTTCAATCTGAGGGGAATCAGAGCCAGGGCTAAAAATGTGAGTGCAAGGCCTTTTGTTCTGGCCCCAGAGGGGACCACACCCAGGTGGGTCAATGTCCAGGTGTCCATACCCACAGTATTCACCATCCCTGCAGGAGTCCAAGGCCAGGCTGGACAGGGCCTGGAGCAAGCTGGGATAGTGAAAGGTGTCCCTGCTCACAGGAGGGGTGGGACAAGATTAGCTTTGAGGTCCTTTCCACCAAACCATTCTGGGATTATATGGAGCAACTGCACACTCAGATAAAAGCCTGGAGAAAAAAAAAATCAAAAGACCCGGTCCTACCCAGCACCTTGCAAAATTGATTCTCCAAACATTTCATTAGATCCCTCCCGAAAACTTGGTTCATTAGCACAGCTCAGCATCCCACCGAGGCACACCAGAGGTTTTCTCCATGGTCACTCAGTAATGAAGTGCGAGATGCAGCCCTTGATCTGCTGCATTCAGCATTCCAATTCGCTCCTACCACCTCTGGTTTGCTGCTTTTCCTGCCCATTTCTTTTATCCCTCGTCTTTGTAGGGATTGAAAGGCTTTGGAAAGCTGAACCGTCTGCTCCGGCCACGGCTCGATAGGAACCTGCATGATCTCTGCACTGCACGCAGCTCCAATGGCTCCCTGCATTTTCTCTCCTTCTATTTCAAGTATTCATTACAAATGGGATAAAATTAAACTGGCAAAAGCCTCTTGTGATGGGTTTATGATGTGCTGTTACGCGTGCATCGAGCAGTAACGGGTTCAGGGCCTCAGCTGCCTTGGAGGGAGCAAACCAGACCCCACACCAACCTCGCTGTGGCCTTTCATGCTTGGGTCTGAGCGTGGAAACGACTCCACAACAGCAGCTCGATGCTCAGGGGCTTTGTTTGCCTCTTTTCTCCTCCTTCTGGCTGCTTTTCTCTTTGGTTTCACGGGGAGCAAACCAGACCCCAGATCAGTGGGCTCGTTTTCTCCAGCCATGAGTCATTCTCCTCAGTCTATGAGCTGATGGCCAACCTTTGCTCTCTAAAACTCACGAGCTCCCTGTGGCTCAACACACACACACACACACACACACACACACGAGCTCTGCCTTCAGATCCTCTGCCTGAGTGCTGCTTCTCTGACCCAGTGAAAAGACAGGTCCCACTTACAGGAGCAAGCCAAGCTCCCGCTCATCCTCCTGCCTTACCCTTCTATGCTATGGGGTGTAAATCCATCAGCTGCTGAAAAATCAAAGGACTTTTTCCCTTTCCATTTCCCTCCAGCCATATGACATTATTTTCTTTAACAACTTTTCCAGTTTATCACATTCCAGACTAGAGTGTTTCTTGCTGCCTCTGTCCAAATACTGAATCGTGGCCTGGGACCTATCCATACCCTGGAAAGCTCTTTGATTTCCATGACATAAATATCCTGTGTGATCAGGATGAGCCCATATTTTGGGATTTCTCACTAACTGGAGGGAATTTTACAGACAAATCTTCAGTAAACAGATTCAGAGGAGCTGCTACAGGTCAGCCAGAAAAGAAAACATCTCCTCACCTCCCTTCCATTCCCCTTCACCCATTATCCAATTACAGTAAACTAATCAGATTTTGTCCAGGAAAGTTGATTCCAGTGTGCATCCATCCCCACAAACCTGCAGCTGACAGCATCCAAGCCTTTTGCATAACAAACCGAGGGAGGAGAATCAATTGTCATTTACTGCTGAAATTCCTGGGCTAATTTAATTTAAGAAGTGGCCAGTGTCCTGCTCTGAGCAGCAGCAATTCCAGCCCATCATCTACCCCAGGTATTCCAGGCATTTTCTCTGCTCCCTGCAGTTGTTTCCCAGTCCTCCTGGGGCACAGGTGGCTTTTCTGCAGGGAAATGTCTCCAGAATGATCCCCCCCCCCCACCCCTCAGATAATTTGACGTGCTAAAGACACAGAAATAATTAGGGAGCCATCCGAGGCGTAGCGTGGGAGTTTCATCTCGTTCCACCTGCCACACGCTGAACACAATTAGAGGAGACGCCTGTGGAGTCCCAGCCCTGTGAGAGAGAGCTGAGGGCAAAGGGGAGGGAGGAGAGCAGAGCTGACAAGTCTCTGGTGAAAGGAGAAATCTTAGCAGCACGAGGAGGCACCCCTGCAGCACGTCTGGGATGTCTGCCAAGAGAGACCCAGGATGTGAAGAAGGAGTTTGGGGGGGAAATGAGCATCCCTGGGCACACAGGAGAGTCTTGGCTGTGTAAAACAGGAGCTGACACCACCAGCCCCAGCTGTGGCCACACAAGCACAACCTGTCCCTTAGGGGAAGACGCCCACCCTGGAAATCCGGAGGGCCCTGAGCTGTCTGCTCCTCTCCACTGATCCCAGACATGCCAAAGTGCTGGGCTGTCACTCATTCCTTCAGAACTGCTGGAAGATGAGGCACAAATCTCAGCACAGATATTTTTTTTCTTTGTTGCTCAGCAGAACAAAGAGAAGTCTCTCCTACCTTGTCTTCAGTTCAGCTCATTATTCCCAGGAAAATCACTTCTTTCTCTCTGACAGCTACCCAGAAACAGTAAACATTTACTGAGCAATTAAAATAATATTTTATTCTATGTCATTGCAATAATTATAATACCCTTAATGCTATCACAATGCACCTCTCTAATTATGCTATGCTAGACTAGCACTAATTATACACACAGTAACCATCTCAGAGCTCCTTCCCCTCTCAGTTTATCAGCAGCACTGCTGAGTTTTCCCCTCTTCCCCCACACAAGCCCCTCTCCGAGGGAGGATGCTGCAGATCTCATTGGGACAGTGTAATACCTGATGCTGGAAACAAGGAATCACCTCCTAGCTCAGCTCCAGTCCATGGAAAGCCTCAGCTAACAGCTGCAGCTTGTGTTTCTCACCTTTTTCTTGGCACTGGGGTCTTTCCTAGTGCCTTTAATGAAATCGTTCTTCCCCTTCAGGTGTCGCTCGTACTCTGCAGGGGTCATGTCACCCTCTTCCATTAAGATGTGGGGCATGTGGGGCTCTGGAAATGCAGAGAATTGTGTGAAGAACAACCATGGTTACACTTCTGGTCTGGCAGAAATGCAGGCACCCTCGGTTAAGAAAACAGAAGCACCTGTGAGCTTGGGGAGCTCAGAAAATCCTGTGAGGGGCCAGGATCACCTCCTGGGAAGCCCAACCTTGACAATATTTGCAAAACCAGCGCTAATCCAGCTCTCTCCAGAGCCACAGATGAGGATCCCGGGAAGGGGCAAGACCAGGAGAGGGGAAGCAGAGCCCACCTACCACTTGGGTGGATCAGGATCTCCACGGGTCTGTCGAAGGTGTGCTTGTTGGCCAGCGTGATCACCACGCTCTTGGCAGAGCGAGCCGAGGGGTCGGCGTCTGCTCGGATCTCGTGCGTGGGGCTCTCAACTCCTGCCCGGGGAAACCGAGGTGCCAGCAGGGATTGAGGATGGGGAGAGACCAGGGAGAAGAGATGACAAGGCAGCAGAGGACGGGGAACCCACGTTAGCATCAACCCTGTACTGGCAGATCCACCCCAGCACAGCTGCCAACACAGATTTACATTGAGGAGGAGGAAGAGCGTGGACATTGCCTTGGGGAGTTGATTAATCAGTCTTGTGCAGCAGGACAGCCCCAGTGCTCCTACCTGCCAGCAAACACGGCCCCCTGATCTCCAGGTGGAAGCTGAACTCGTACTCAAAGGGGTTGGTGGCCTCGCTGTCCAGCAGCTGAGCCAGGCAGAACCTGCTCCCTTGCTCCGGGCTCCCCGATCCGCAGAGGTGCTTGTCCCTGCGGGTGAGATAAATCCAAATAAACCCTGTGAACATGTTCTATCCCCCCAGGAGCTGCAGGTCTGCCAGAGGTAAAGCCTCAGCCACTCTCCAGTCTCCTGCAGCTCCTGCTCAGCCAGTCCTGCATTCCCCAGGGTCAATCCCAGACAGAGCCCACCCCATGGTTTTCCGTACGTTCGGAGCTGGTGGCTGGAAAAGCTGCTGGCGTTCTCCAGGCTGGGCTGGGACACCCTGGGGACACACACAGCTGGCAGAAGGACCCTCACCACCCCACTGGGCAGTGTCTGCAGCTCAGAGGAAGTGCTGATGAAGATGGAGACACTTTCCAGAGGAGGAATTGTGCCCAGGTTGGCCACAAAAACAATTCTCTCCAGGTCCTCATCCATCATAATCCTCCCTGCAGAGAGATTGGACCAGGGCAGGTATTGCAACCATGGAAAATTCTCCTTTCCAGGCCTCCCACAATCCCCAGCCCTGGATCAAACACCCAAAGCCACCCCCACTGCACACATCAGCTTTCTCTAAAGAGCCCCAGCTTCTGCATCACTCCTTTGGCTGCCCAGAAGCAGCAGTGCTTTCCAAGATGGATAAGATGAGACTTTTGGCACAAGCACCACAACTCCCCAACCTCCCAAAAGGAGCCCCCTCGGTGCCACAGCATACACCAGCCAGCCACCCCCCGTCACCCTCCCACTCCCCTTCCCCTCCTTTTCTCCCCACATTCCCTAAAACACCCTCAAGCCCCTCACCGCTTCCATCAGCAGCTCCTCCGGGGGGGAGGCTGCAGCTGTCGATGCAGGTGTCCTCTATCTTGGCTTTGTCTTTGATCTGCACCGTCACGGTGCGCTGGGACACAGCTGCCTCGAAGCCCACCACAGTCGTGCCCTCGTCCAAGGGGTACACAAAGAGACCTGCCAGCCAGGAGGGGCGTTAGAAACGCTCACCTCTCCCCTGCACCCACCAGCCAGGCCTCTCTTGGCACTTCCCAAGTGGGAAAGAAATCCCCCTCGTGGGATTTTCCGCACCTAAAAAGTTGAGAACTTGAATGCAATGCACTCGGTTGTGCTTCCCACCAGCATCTAAAGGTTTGAAGGCAAGCACAGAAACCCAGCCCTACCATATCCTGACTTTAAAGTTCCCGTTCCAAGCTTCACCCCTTAAAACCTGCCTTGCAACGCCTGGAGGTCTGGGTTGTGGTAGGTGAGGAGGGCTGTCATCCCAAAGGCATAGCCACTGACGCAGGATGTCACCTCGGATGCAATGAGGGGCAGGCGGGACAGGGTCACCTGGTTGATCAGCCCTGGCATCTTCCTGGTGCTCTCTGGGTGATGGTGGGGAGCTGGAGAGAGAAAGGTGAGAATGGATGTGGAGCCACGAGTGCCCAAAATGTTTGCATGGCTCTGCCACCTCGTTCTGAAGGCCTGAGGACAGAAAGGTGAGTGACCTGGGACAGGACGAGACCCGGGTTTGATGACTGCAGTGATGGGGATGGAGCAAGACCCTGGTGGGAAGACACAAGGAAAACCCTTTCCCTAAATCCCCATGGGCACAAGGAAGAAGGTTCAGATGAAACCTCCCTGGGCTGGGGACAGACAGCCCCAAAGGTCCACAGTCCCCAGCTCCCACACTGCTGGAGTCTGGGCAGAACAGGCCACCATCTTTTTCTGTCCCTCTTCCTCCTCATTATCCTCCAAACCAACAACTTTCTCCAGGATAAGACTACGATCATGAGAATTTTCCTTTCTCCTGGGGAAGGAAGAGTAGGCAGGCAGCCAGACATCCTCCTCTCCTCCCATGCCCTTGCCCATCCTCATCCTCGAGGATTTCGGGGAGGTGCCACTGCTCTGCTGTCCTGCTTCTCCAGATCCTTCCTGCACGGGCTGACTCATCCCTCCCTGTGCTCAGCCCGACACATTCAGATGCAAAGTGACTCCTTCTGCCAATTACATCCCAACTCTTTTCTCTAAGCAGGTTTTCCTCTGTTACAGCTCTTCTCCCCCAAGCTTCAGGGTTTTAAATGAGAGTTTTCAGGTGGATTTTAGGGCCACATCCTGCTCCCCCGGGGAACTGGGAGAAGTTGCTAGGCAGCAGTTCTCCCTGGCTGGCTCTGCAATGCTTTATGCAGTGATTTACGAGGCCCAGGAGAAGCCAGCAGCACTGAAATACATCAGTTTCTCGTTCCCTTCCAGTCCTGCGTTATTAAAACCCACCTTTATATGCAAATGCCACAGGAGACATCAAGGCCACGAGCCCGATGAGTGCTCGGGCAGGAAAACGGTGTTCAGAAAGAAAAAAGGGAGAGCCAGAGTGAGCAAGAAGGGCTGTCCGGGATGGAGGAGAGCAGCCAGGGAAACTGAGCACAGGAAACAGCAGCGAAGATGATGATGGACGGCAGTAATCCCAAGGCATGCCCCTGAACCCCGGCCAAAAACCTCAGAGAATGGGAGTCCTGCCTGGGCCAGGGGAGACCATCCCACACCGGGATGCTCCAAGCCACGCCAACGGGGCTTGGGAAGTCAGGGAATGGCAAGAGTTCACCTGCCACAGGGAGAGATAATGAAGTTCCCCGCACTTCTAGATGTGGCAGAGGCCATCAAGGTATCAGGAAGTGATTAAATGCCAGGTGGGGGAGGAAGGAGTGGGAATGGAATGATTTTACCTTAAGGAAGAAATAATAATGGGAAGAAGATCTCTACCAGCTTGGCACAACAGGAATTCATTACGGGACTGTCAGAAGAGTGAATTTGGGCTCCAGGAGCCCGACTTCAGCTTGGAAGCAGAAACTTAGTGCAGAGCCATGGGTGAGATCCAAGCCCCTCACATCTCGTGCACCCATGGAAATCTGGGGACAGAGCTCCCATGGGAACCACTCTGCCCGCAGGGATTTCTGCATCACCTGGGCCAGGACAACCACTGAGGGACCCTTGGTGAGATGCAGAGCCCTGAGCCATGTCCTGTTTAATCCAGCCAGGAAAGTTGCACCTCTCCTGCAGCTCCAAGGGGGCTCAGAGGAGCCTGGCACCAGCCCTCACTGCTGTCCCAGTCAAAAAAAATCAGCCCCACAAGGACAGGGAGGGCTCAGAGGGTTCTTCCCGGCAAAAACCCTTTGACAAAGGAGGGGATGCTGCCAGAAGAGCCACGGGGCTGCTCCACACAGCTCGTGTCACCAACGCCATCAAGTGACTGCAGCATGGAAAGGGAGAGCAGCAGAGAGGCTGGAGTGAGGGGGAGCACTGGGAAGGCTGGAATTTCTCCCCTGTGCTCCCCAGGAGTTCAGCACTGGCCCCCTGCCTGCTCCCCATCCCGCCTTTGCTGCTCTGGGATGCGCTCTCAGTCTCCTTTCAGGCCACAGGACCTGGACTCTCAGGATGGGACCTGGCAGGACACTGCCTCCCAAAAAAATGACCAACAGTCTAGGATACCCCTAGACCCACCCAGTCCTCAGCGTGTCCCCTCGCTGCCACAAAATGTGTCCTGCCTGCCACACACAGCAGGCGTGGGGCCATCCCACAGACCTGAGCACGTGCCTCCCGACCTCACACCTCTGGCATCCCAGGAGAAAGGGAAACCACTGATTAATACCTTCAGCCCTCAAAATACACCTTTAATCCCTTCAACTAGGGAGCACCTCAGAGCTGGGGACACACATTGCCCCTTGGCCAGCTGCGCTCTGCACCTGGCACACCAGGCTGCCACTGCATCGATCTTTTTTATTTCCCCCTTCCTTTGTCAGCGTCCTTTCCATGACAATCCACTGCTCTTCCCGGCCGCGGAGGGGAGGGAGACACAGAAACGTGATCACCCCACTCCAGGCATTACCCTCGGCCAATTCCCGTGCCCGGCTGACGGGGAAGGCGCTGATGCTGCTGCGACGTCTGCGGACGGTCCCCGTGACGCGCAGGGCTCTGCGGAGCAGGAGCACGGGCTCAGCGCTCCTGAGAGGCTGGGGCTGGATTTGATGGGATGGGAAAAGGTGTTGATGTGCCTGAAAAATAGGGGTGGTGCCTGGAGCACTGCTTGGAGCTTCCTGGGTCTGTGTGTCTAAGCACTGATGTGCCCTCAAAAAGTCTGTCTGGGCACGTGGGTTAAAGACAGGGCCAGAATAATGCTCCTCTGAGATGTGTTTTCGTGCTTTGCAAAGGGAAATAGAGCAAAAGTGTGAGCACACAGCCTGGCTTCTGGCAGGACCCAACTCCCAGGAATGGGCTGGGGTCCCAACTGTACCCCACCACAGGATCTGCGGCATCCGTAGCCGAAAACAGGACAGGGAGAGCCAAAGCAAGGAGCTAGGATAGAACCCGACACAGCTCCAGCCCGCCCCGCTGCCTGAAGGGCAGAAATCAGGGGCAGCCCGGCCTCTTCTGCCCCCCGGCACAGGAATGCAGCCGTGTGAAGCCCAGCCCTGCTGCCACACCTCGAGCCAGAGGCATTTTTGAGCACCTGAACCCACTGCCCCCTCCCTGCTGTAATCCCCGACCGGACACAAAGAAGTTCCCTTGGAGATGTCGCCTCCAGGTCCGAACTAGACCTGGGACACATCCCCGCTGCTCAGAGGATGCCTGGTTTTCTGCAGCTGGGTAAAATATTCCTTCCACGTCGTCTGTCTCAATCAACACTGACATCCAGTGGCTCGCCGCGATGGCGACAGCCCGAGCGCCCTGTGGAGATGTTCAGGTGGGCAGAGCCAGCCAAGGGCGCCTGTTGCACACCACCGGCATTCCCGGGAAATCGCCACGGGCAAACGAACTCCCCCGTTTGCCAGTCCAAGACAGGAGAAGCCTGGCGCTTCCCGAACGTTCAGGGCTCTCAAGCAGAGTCACCCTTGGGAACTCTCCCTGGTTTTCAGGGGCAGCAAGGCTCAGGGAGATGCTGAGGGACTCCCGGCTTCACTCACATCACCGCGGGTCATGACAAAGACATGCAGGAGCCCTCCAGCTGTTTTCTCCCAAAGCTCTGACCAGGAAACTGGGAACAACCCCCAGAATATCTCTAGGAAGCCACAGGAGGAAATGGGGTTTGAAAGCAGCCATAGCAGTGTCCTGTCTGGAAGAGCCACGGATCCACCATGGCAGACCTGTGAGATACCCTCAGGAAAAGCTACAGGGACTGCTCTCCCATCTCCCCTTGCCACGAACTGCAAGAGGAGTATCCCACTTGGATGGAAAACCAGGAAAACAGCCACTGCGGGCCCCCAAAGGGTGACAACCTGGCCCCCCACTGCCACAGCAGGGATTGCTGGCCCCAGGGGCAACCTGAGGCCTCAGAGATGGAAACTGGGGACAGACTGGGAAGCAGCTGCTCCTGCCAGAGCCCAGTGGAAACGACTGGATCCACCTTCCTGAGGAAGTCCTGTCCCAGTGCCAGGCTGGGACATGACTGACAGCCTGGGCAGAGACAGACTGTGGGCACTGCCAGCCATAATAACCCTGACAGGTGTCTCGGACCACCAGCCCGGCCCCAGAGCTGGGTCTCGCACACCTGGATTCATATCCCAAGGCCCTTCCTAGAGCTGCTGATCACACATTTCTGCACAGAGGTTAGTTAACCCCCACCTCACCAGGCTCACAGGTGGGGGGAAGACCCCTGGGCTGAGCCAGAGGTAGAGTGTTGGCCCAGACACCCCTCAGCTGGGCTAAACCCACCAGGCAGCTGCCTCCTGCTTGGGCTGCTTCCAGATGCAAGGAGACACACACAGGGCCCCCAGGAGCAGCACAGACCATCCCCCCCCACCCCTGTCCTGCCCTGCCCCAGCCAGGGTGGTGGATTCCAGCCAGGTCTCAGTGTTTTGAGCCTTATTGGGGGGGGATCAGCCTCCCTCACCCTGCCAAGGTCACTCCTCCTTCCCCAAACAGTGTGTCCACAGATGGGTTATCCCACTTGGCTGCCCAGGACAGCAACAGCCCATCACCCCCAGCATCA
>VWZN01008436.1:0-12964 GCA_013396955.1 Regulus satrapa
TAAACAATTTTACTTTTAACATATCTGTCATCCAAACCACGCCACCATCAGAGGTTTATGTTCAAAAAGAAGATGGAAGAGTCATGTTACTTTATTCAAATAAAGGGATATTCCATGGGGCATTTTCCCTGGGGTGTCTCAAATTTTTGGAGGATGCAGCCTCCTTTTTATCCTAATTTCACAGTCCCATTTCCCTCTCTTTCCCCATTGTCTTAGGTATTTGAGAGGTACAGACTCCCCAAAATGCCTAATACCTAAGACCCCCTTCTAATGTATACCACTCCCCCCGTTGGTCTTTTCCTTGTGTCAGTGGAATTCATTATGGAATTTATGGTTCTTCCCCTTGTTTCTTTAATTTCTCAGTATTCAATTTTATTTATCAGCAGACGTGCAGTTTATTTTGTAAAGACAAGTCCCTCATTCCTTTCTGGGGTATATTTCGAACCTTTCTGGGTTTGATCCATTTTATTCACAGAGACTTAATTTTCCTTGTTCTTCTGTGTTTTAACCAGTTTGTAACAACATCAAGACCCTTTTTGGCCATGGTATCTCCAAGTAGTTCACCAGTGGTCAATTAATATTACTAAACCTTCAGCCTGGCACTTTCTCCAGCACAGCAGCAACGACTTGCCAGAATATATTTTGGCTGCACAGGGCCGGTTGCAAAGCCACAGCTCTCAGGACGTGGAGGGTTAGTGCCTGCCAGGGCATCATAGATTTATAGAAGGATTTGGGTTGGAAAAGACTTTTAAACACCATTTAGTCCAACTCCCTTGCAATGAACAGGGACATCTTCAACTAGATCAGCTTGCTCAGAGCCCCACCCAACCCAGTCTTGAATGTTTCTGGGGATGGAACATCCACCACCTCTCTGTGCAGCCTTGTGCCAGCATTTCACCATCACAGGATGCTCCAAGAGTTCAGCAACGGCACCCCAGGACCACGATTGTAGACAGCTTTGAAGCCAACTCTGACTAGAGAGGGGTGACCCCCATCTCTGGCTCTGACCCCACTGCCCCCATCCCGTTGTACACCCACTCACCCAGAAGTGGGTCCTGAACCATGCCTCCCACTGTGCTGTGCCACCAGCTTGCCCAGCAGGTCCCACTCTGGTGCACGGTGTCCTCACTCATACATGGCTACATTCACTCCACTTGCCGTTTGGGCTTTCACTGTGTGCTCCTGGGTCACCATGGGTTGGGGGAAAAAGGTGCACTGCTGCAGATGGGTGAGATCAGGGGGAACACATGGTACCAGCATTGGCATGCCATGGGAGAAACCCACTAGTGATAGCCAAACTCAGTTAACCCACATGGTTTCCCAAAGGAAATGCAGAGCAGAGGGTGAGCAACACAGCCAGCAGCTTTATGGCCATGCCCATACAACCTGTAGTGCTTTCCCCATCTGGCTTGACATGGGGTTGCCAGAGTATTTTGGAAAGGTTTCATAGAATTGCAGGATTGTTTAGGTTGGAAACGACCTCCAAGATCATTGAGTCCAACCATTAACCCACCACTGCCAAGCCCACCTCTAAACCATGTCCTGAAGTGCCACATCCACATATTTTAAATCCCTCCAGGGATGGTGACTCCACCACTTCCCTGGGCAGCCTGTTCCAATGCCTGACCACCTTTTCAGTGAAGAAATTTCTCTAATGTCCAATCGAAACCTTCCCTGGTGCACCTGAAGGCCATTTCCTCTTGTCCTGTCACTTGTTACTTAGGAGAAGGGACCAACTCCCACCTTGCTACAACCGCCTTTCAGGTGGTTGTAGAGCCCAAAAAGGTGCCCTCTGAGTCTCCTTCTCTCCAGGCTTAACACCCCCAGCTCCCTCAGCTGCTTCTCATAAGATACAACTCTCCTTCACAATGCACATCCTGCCCTTACTCATAGCTTATTATGGGCCACTGACCAAGAGGAGATGCCAGGTAAACAACCTCTGAGCAATGCTTAAAGATCAAAGCAGCTGAGATAGGACACTGCTGGAAAACCTGAATCACACCTGCTGCCCTGACCTGCTACCTGCTTTAACATGTGGATAGCTGTGCTGGTTTGAGATAAATCCAGCCCCCACAGAAATACAGGATGCTGATAAGCCAATTAGAAAGAGGGATATACCTCTGTGGATACACAGGTGTGCTGATTTGAGATAGAACCCTGCCCACGGAAGTCATGGATGTTAACAAGCCAATGAGAAAAAGGTATACGCCTCGGTGAGACACATTGCAAATAAGAGCCGGGAAGAGAAGCTCTCTCTTTCCTTCTGGCAAAGCTCAAGGTAACATCCCAGCTCCGTGCAGCTGGGCTGGCCTGGCCCCTCCGTGAGGCCGGGTCGAGTCCTTTCCCTGCAGATCTCAGGAGGGCCCGGGCTGGAATGCAGCTGCTGTTGAATATCACCGGGCAGGGAGGCCAGCAGCCGCTGAGATCCTGGCTGCTCCCCCCACAGCACAGCCACCATAAGAGACCATGGGTGGAAGCCAGAGGCCCTCCTGCTGCCAGGCAGAGAGTGGATTGCAGGGCCGAAGAGCAGCCCTGTGGCCATGAATAACACAGGCCCATCCTGGCGTGTTCAGGCCTGGGCTCTCCATATCCTAGCCCAGCCTCCAGTGTGGTCTGGAGGACTCTATCCTACTCTAGCTGCAGGGTGAGAGATTTAACTCTTCAGTGCCCAGATTGAAACCTGTAGACATCAATCTTCTGAGTGAAAGAAAAGGAACTGAGAAAGGACATGTGGAGAAACAGCATGAGGATATGAGGAACAGTGAAGGAAGAGGTCCTTCATTTGGTGGAGATGAGGAGAGTCCTTGGACTGAAATTCTCTTGTAAGCTATGGTGATGGACACTAACTGTCCTTTTAAATCATAGAAAACGTGGGGGGAGGGGGGTTGGAATGGTTCAANGTTTTGTTTCTCTACATTGTTGGGTCAGGAAGAAAAGAGGGGTGTTGGGGGGGGCGAAGTGTTCTGAAGGTTTTATCTTGATTCTCATAATTCTGTTAAGTCTGTCAGTAGAAAGTTTTCTTAATTCCTCTTGAAGTTTTTAGGCCTGTTTTGCTCTTTCTCCTGGTCCTATGTCCCAGCAAGAAAATGAGTAAATGATTCTAGCAGGTACATGGACATTTGGCCACCACTGAACCTACCACATTAATTAGTGCGTTGGCCAGGAAAGTCAAAATTGGCAAACCAAAACCACTACAATAGCTTAAAACAGCACAGTAATGTAAAACCAAAGCACTTTCCACTTACTGAATCTGCTTAATTGTAACCTGAGGCTGATTTAAACCAGACTAACCCTGTCCACACTCCCAAGAGGGCACAAACCATTGTTATGAATCCATGCCACCATGGCCTAAAGGGGCTACAACAGCTGACTTTCCCAGGCCTCCCTAGTTTAACATGCCAGCTCTCCCCAGAAGGATGGCTGGCACTCCCAGGCTAAAAGTAAGTGTTTGCTTGTTTCCTGTGCTGCAGAACTCACACTCCAAACACTCAGGCCACTAACAGATGTAGGAGGTTGAGCTTGGCTGGGTGCTAGGTGTCCCCTAAGCTGCTCTATCACTCCCTTTCGTAATGGGACAGGGGAGAGAATAAAATGGAGAACAACCAGGTGGTGAGATAAGGCAGTTTTATTACAGTGAAAGGAAAGAAATAAGTGAGAGTCTGCACACATATAAGCTAAAGGAAAGAAAAGTCAGTCTCTACTTTCCATCAGCAGCAATGATCAGACACTTCCTGGGAAGCAGGGCTTAAGCATGTGTAATGGTTCCTCTGGAAGGTAAATTCTGAAGAATCACGAATGCCCCTCTTTCCTCCCTTAGCTTTATATATCTGAGCTGATGTCATATGGTATTGATGCCTTAGGATTTCAGCTTTTCTACTTTTCATTTATTTGTATTCCTGCAATTGTTTAGTGTATAACTCTAAGCTTCATATAGAGTTAGCTAGTTTTCCCATTTTGGTGAGACAAAACAGTTCCATCTCTAGGCCTGGGACTCAAGAACACCTTACTCAGGCCCCAAGAAATGTAAATAAAAGTGAGTTGAGGGGAGAGCCAACTTGGGGTAAATGATTTCATTACCAGAAGCTGTAATTGGAAAATTAACCCCCTATATGCAAATGGATCCAACTTATAAAAGCATGAAAACCTATGACCTGTCATCCATTTTTTGGAATGTAGTCACTGGTGGGGAGGGGGCGGCACTTCATCTGCCTGAAATGTAGCTGAAGGCCCTTCAATAAATAACTGCTTTTTATTCCCTTAATTTAGTCTTCCCTCTGTTTTTAGGTAGTCCCAAAAGGCATCAGTATGGAATATCCCTTTGGCTAATTTGGGTCAGCTGGCCTGGTTGTGTTCCCCTCCCAGGATCTTGCCACTCCCATCCCTTTGATATGGGAAGGAATGTCAGAAGGAGATCACTGCTCAGCAGTAGCCACATCACTGGTCTGTTATTAACACCCTTCCAGCTACTAATGCAAAGCACAGCACTGTGAGGGCTGTGAACTTTACCTGTCAGACCCACTATAACAGAGCAGCTTGTTTGCCTGGAACTGTATGAGAATGCTTCTAGTTGCTTGTAACACAGAAGGTTTGAACTGGGAGGGCAAGATGCTCCTGTGAAGGAAATTAATTGGGAATAGAATGAACAGCCTTAAGAGCAGTCCTGATCACAGGTATTTGCAGTACAGAAGCTCACCAAGGATTAAGGACCAAGCTCCAGCATACCAGGTGAAGTTGAATACACCACCCAAAGTAGAGCAACTTTTAACTTTCCTACATCCCAGATAGGTCTCATATGAGATCTCATGCCTCACAGGGCATGCAGAAGTTGGGAAATGAAAGCAATGTTCCAGTATATAACCTACCTCCCCTCCCACTAACGATTGCTAACACTATACTGACAGAATTAGAGTCAACTAAGCTGTCCCAAGACACAAGGACCTCAGTTCTGAGAGAACCCATCTTCCAAAAGCCAGGCCCCAGGATAGGTTAGACAGCAATTCTAAGAAATACTCTGTAACAATATCAGGCTGTTAGAGATTCCTGTGAGGTCTAACTAGTTACCACCCATGACAGGACAACATAAACTGTTTCCTCAGCTGAATGCCTTTCTCAGAGATCAGCTGCCTGGCAAAAAGTATGAAAACTGCAAGAGCAACCCTCAGCTCTGTTACAACGGGAACTGTGGTCAGAGCTGCAGAAACTAAATGCTATACCTCCTCATTCATGTAAGGGGTGTTTGATCCAGCTGGGGAATTATGACACCAATTTTTCAGAGTTCCTTTAAGCAAACATGTCACAGGGTCCTCCAGTTTTAAAGGTGAAAGCAGCTAGCCAGAAGGCAATCAATATACAAGCCTTTTTACATAGGAACTTTTATTCTCATTGAGATCTGTACATTCAAGTTGCACATTTAAATCTTTGATGGAAGAGCCTGGTCTGTTTGAACAGTTTAAAGTTTATGCCTCAAAAGTAGCCAGGAAACTTGTGACTATTTCCTTCAACTTAGCTTCTGTCTGGTCAGAGATCTTCCCTTCAGTCCTGTTGAAAGAGTTTAGTTAAACTTCCAACACAGAAATAGATAGATGGTCAATCCCCAAGACAGAAAAAGGCTTCACAGCAAACCTTCCCATTTCTAACAGAATTAGCAGAGGAATTTAAACATCTGTTTGATGCATGGATTTGTACTACTAACATAACACCCCTTCTCCATTTTAAGTATCAACTGGATTTCCTAAGAACCAAAGTCATGAAACTGAGCTCTGGCCAGCTGGAAGGCTGATTTAATTTCCAGTTCTGGTACAGGCAGCTTAAGGCCTGATGTTCTGGGATACACTAAATTAACAGTTAAATGACCATTATCTGCACTCTAGCCATCAAATCAATACCCTTGGGATGAAGCAGGATAAATTGTCATACCTGATTGTGGAGAGGAGGGCCTGGTGCTGGCTCAGTACATGAGCTAGGAAAGCACTCTCAAATTTTGTGATCTTGCTGGGCTCCAGCTTGTCCAAGTGACCTCTTACTCCAGCATAGATGACTGCCACCTGCTCCTCGATAGCCATGGGAACTGCAGAAAAGAGAGCACTCATGCCATCAGTAACTCTCACATCAGGACACATCAGTACTATGCAGTGCTTTCTTTGAAAATCAACAGCATATATACAACATGGTTCAAGCAAGTCTGCATTTACCATGTGCACAAAATGGACATGGTAAATGCTGCCACAAAGACCAATCTTGTTAGCACGAGAGACTAATGTGAAATGCAGACTTTATAAGTTCAAGACCCTCACCATACTGTCCTTGTTTGAGAAGCTCTGTCAGACGCACGCCACGGTTCAGCAGCTGTTGTGTAGCAGCATCCAGATCAGAGCCAAACTGGGCAAAGGCAGCTACTTCACGATACTGAGCCAATTCCAGCTTCATGGTACCTGCCACCTACAACACCAGATACAGATCAGACTGAGTTTGATAATGTTTTAGACATATCTAGAAGTTTGCAGGTTACGTTCAGATGACAGTTGTCACAAGTCACATTTACTTTCCATACCAGAAAAGTAAATCCCAAGATTCTGACATGATTATTTGCATTTCTAAATATGTCACCTTTTAATATAAGCATGCCTCCCTAAAACAGTAACCATTGATATATTAAACCTCTAATTCCATATGTGGACTAAAAGCACAGGGTTAAGAGAGGATTCCTTAGTTAGATCAGTACCTAGCTCAGCATACTGAAACATAATCCTACATCTTTATGCTGATACTATTTTCCTTTCTCCCCCACCTCACTCAAGTAATGCAAATGTCAAAGAGATCCCCAAAGTTTGTTCTTTTACAGTTTCATAACACTAAGGAATCCAAAGCTTTATTCCTTCTCTATTCACAGCTCTTTAGAGTGAAATGGGTTGGAAGCCCTACATACTACTCATCTCTAGCAAGAGGAGCAGCAGTTTTGTGCTTACTTGCTTCATAGCCCTGGTCTGAGCAGCAGAACCTACACGGGACACAGACAGACCAACATTGATGGCTGGACGGATACCTTTGTAGAACAACTCAGTTTCCAAGAAAATCTGTAAGAGAGAATGGTTTTATTATCTTGGTCAGAAGCTTGGAAGCCTCCTCAGAGACCTGACAGTAAATAACACAGATATACACTTGGATGTGAAGAAGTCCTACC
This sequence comes from Regulus satrapa, assembly GCA_013396955.1. Taxonomy (NCBI): domain Eukaryota; kingdom Metazoa; phylum Chordata; class Aves; order Passeriformes; family Regulidae; genus Regulus; species Regulus satrapa. The sequence continues at coordinate 7,181 of VWZN01008436.1, forward strand.
TGTCCATCAGTGATGGAGATGACATTGGTTGGAATGTAAGCAGATACATCACCAGCCTGAGTTTCAATGACAGGCAAGGCAGTCAAAGAGCCACCTCCAAAAGAGTCATTCATTTTGGCTGCTCTCTCCAGCAGACGAGAGTGCAGGTAGAACACATCACCTGGGTAGGCTTCACGGCCAGGTGGACGACGCAGCAGCAAAGACATCTGACGATAGGCAACAGCCTGCATGTTATAAAGAAAGCTTTCAGACCTCGGAAGCTCATTTAACATTTTGGATTTCTAAACTTGAGGTGATCTTACAGCTACAAAAAACAATGTTAGACTATGAGGCCCATAAACAATGTTTCCTGACCTGCTTGGACAAGTCATCATAGATGATTAACGCATGTTTCCCATTGTCTCTGAAATATTCACCCATGGAGCAGCCTGAATAAGGAGCCAGATACTGAAGGGGTGCTGCATCAGATGCTGTGGCAGACACCACAATAGTGTACTTCATGGCATCTGGAAAGAATTGGAGAAACACACCACTGAGTATATTACCTCACCATGCCTGTAATCAGCAAATACAACAAACATGTGAAGTAATAAATGGCTAAAGCAAGCCCAGGCAGTATCACTACATTACAGGAAAGCCCACTGTACTAGATTAACATGTCTGTTAGCTCAGCTAACTCAAGAAGTTTCAAGAGCAAGTTCACAGCTGCTCAACACTTGCAGGCTTCTTTCTCACTTAAAATTAGGTTTAAACTTTAACCAAGACACTTTTGTTCTAGAAGTAATTCAGCCTGAAAGTCCATGGTTTCCTGGCTGCTGCAAGGCAATACTATAATTTGTTTCACAGTCCTAAATTACCATCCTAAAATGTGGGATTTTTTCCCTACTAATTATGACTCTGCTTGACCAGCAGACAAGAGGTAAGGTACCTGATCTCTAGCAAGCTCTGTTACATATGCAGCCTTGGTCAACTGTTCCTGAAAAGATGCCATCGTTTAATCCCTTATGTTTGGGCAGTCAAGTCTCTCCACTTAAATTTTTAACCTTCATTCACACTTCCATGTATATGAAACACATCCAGTCAATATAAATATTTGTAGGCTATAGCTTGTCACCAGGCCTGACAAGAAGAACCTCTCAAGTCTGCTAGGAAAAAAAAAAAAAAAAGCTGACTTTTCCAGAAGAAATTCGGCATTTTGGGACTTCAAAATAGTCTTCTAATGCGATGTAGGAAAAATAAGGTGTTGTTTTTCGCCCAGATACCTAGAAAGATTTCTTGTCCACTAAAGTAGTTCATTCATTCAATAAAAAAGTAATTCTGTCTGTACTTGCAGCTAGGAGAGGACACAGCAGTATTCAGCATTAAAATGAGAACAGATGTCACTAGTTATCAGGCTCAACCATCTTCAAAAATCTGTACCTGCATCAGTGAGCCTCTTCACCAGCTGAGCAACAGTGGATCTCTTCTGGCCAATGGCAACATAGATACAGTACAGCTTCTTCTTCTCATCTGTCCCGTCATTAAAACGTTTCTGGTTAATTATTGTGTCAATTGCAATTGAAGTTTTCCTGGGTAACACAGAGGTTGATAAGTTAAGCTGCCTGCAGTTCTCCCAACCTCTACACAGTTTTGTGTTCAGTTCTGTACGTCAGTGCACACTGCACTCATCTCTGTTAAAGGAAACATTTTTGGCTTGGGCATTTAACTTACCCAGTCTGCCTGTCACCAATTATCAGTTCACGCTGGCCACGACCAATTGGCACCAAGCTGTCTACAGCCTTAATCCCAGTCTGCATGGGTTCACGCACAGAGATTCTGGGAATTATACCAGGGGCCTTTAAGCCAACTCTCCTACGTGTCTTAGATGCAATAGAACCCTTGAAAAGAGGAAAGACTGTTGTAGTCTGTATCACATAGATACAAGCAGAGGTAGTAAGCACCTAGTTACACTTACCTTCCCATCAATTGGATTACCCAGGGCATCTACAACACGGCCCAGAAGCTCCTCCCCCACTGGAACATCCACAATGGCACCAGTCCTCTTCACAACATCCCCCTCCTTGATCAGTCTGTCATTACCAAACACAACAACACCAACATTGTCGGGCTCCAAATTCAAGGACATACCCTAGGACAAAGGTGACATTATCCTGAGAAAACCCATACCAACATCTACAAAAACTGTCACAGTTTAATACCAATGTGATAATTCTACAGTATAGAGTATGCCACATGATCTACCTCAATCTTATTTGTAACAATAGTTAATGTTCTGCTTTTATGAACAATGCATCTATTTCCATATTGGTTAGAGAACCTGCCTGCCTAAACTTTTAGCTTACCACATAATTATACTGCAGCAGTCTAGCACTGTCATTTATCCCTCTAAAAACAACAGAAAGAATAAGCAGGATTCAAATACAATATTTACCTCTTGCCTAGGAATTATATGAGGGAAAAACACTAGCTTATTCTCTGGCCAAAGCAAGTTAGGTTATTAAAAATACTGGAAGAGCTGTTGCAGTACTCTCAGAACAGTCAGACAGCTTTTTTAATCTAATGTAGAATGAAGCTGTTATTCAACAGTAAACAAAAAAGCCAACATGAAACCAAAGAAAAAAATCCAATAGCAGATTAGTTCTTCTACTTCCTAGATGACGACACATAAAATTCAAATGTTAGCTAAGAATAAGACAATGAAAGCAAAGTGTTATGAATCCTAAGAATATTTGCTTTTTGTTAGTATTATATTAACTAGTTACTACTTATTTAAGTTGAAATGAAGTTTGCAAGAGGTTCATATGGGTACCTCCAATAACAGTCTCATTCTCCTTTAAAAGTCTTTATTTTTAAAAAAATATATTTCTAGGCTAAACAAACTGCTTTAGTGAAAGCTTACCTTCAGTCCAGAAGAGAACTCAACCATTTCTTCTGCTTGGACATTTCTTAGACCATACACACGGGCAATACCATCACCAATTGAGAGCACACGGCCAGTCTCCTCAAGTTCAGCAGAGGTATCAGCTCCCAAAATACGTTCTTCAAGGATAGAGGATACCTCAGCAGTACCTGGAAAGAGACATTTCACACCTGGCTTAGCACATTAAGGCAAGATATTCATTCAGTAAGCTTGCTTTGAATTCACAGGCCAAGGTATCCTCTCTGGTATGCCACAAGGTCCAGCAAGCAACATGCTAGATGCATAAGATAAATAACAGCTTCTGTATTCCCAGCTAAGAAAAGCAGCTTCAACACATCATTACAAGACAGCTTCAATTAAAATATTAATGACTGTTTAGTTACCCGTTTTCTTCATTATGTCTTACACTATTAATAATCTCTCCCTCTAGAAAGAAATTAGATTAAATAATTAGTCTTAAGGTAAGAACAGACATTCTCATTCTACTTGCAGAGAGGTTATTTTAACTAGAGGCATCAAAACACCCTATGATTTGTAATCCAAGACCCAAATATATTTAAAGGAACTTAACATATTAAAGAAGCAAGTTGTTCAATATAAGATGTAAAAATGTATTCTCCATATTCCTCCAATCTGTTTAGCAGTGTACCTCCAACAACCCTTTATTTCCCCAGGCAGGAAACAGTAAATAAAACTGTGAAATTTTTATTTCCTAATACATTTAATAGCCCCAAGCCACTTTGAAAATGGTATATGAACCACTATCAAAAAGACAGCTATGCAGGGCCACTGTTTTCTCTAAACACCAAAATGCTGGCAGCAAAATGTTATGCTCAAGGATAAAACACTGGCAGGCCTGGGAGTCATCTGTTCCTTCATACTGTCACAAACAAGACAGAAAACTAGAACTTGAGAGTTTTTTTTCCCAAATAATTCTGCAAGAGTTCTGAATATCAAAATAAAATAATTCTGAATGGAATCCTCACAAAGGAGGTAAACTGCATAAACTGACACGTGACCACTCCTTGATTTGGGCATAACCTGAATAGTTATTAAAGTGAAGTCTGCTGGATGTGACTGTGCAAAAGTTCATTTAAATACTGTCAGTACATAAATGTCCTCAAGCCTTCTGTCAACTGATACATACACCATATTCAAATTCCCTTTTGTCTGATAGAGCAAGTTCTTAAACCACACTGTTATATGAAGACCTTCCTCAGACTCACCAGTTTTCTGAAAGCATGTTTTGGAGGCATGGAGGTTTCTTGTAGCAACAAACACTGCACCCAGAGCGCGTCTGGAGATCTAAAACATGTAATTGTTTCAGTAACAGTGAAAAATCCTCATTCATTAAAAAAAAAAAAAAAGTTGAGAGATAACACAGTGACATTTTTGATCATGACATTATAAATTCAAGGTGTTTTAGTTATGGAACCAAGTCCAGCACTACTAAGCAAGGACAGGTGGTAAAAAAGATGGCTCTAAATTATTCGCTGCATTTTTCTGCATTGCACTGCTGTCACCACCACAGTACCGCAGCAGATCCCAAAGCAACACCTTCTCTCGCTTGCCACTTTTCTACTGAACACCAAATGCTTATGGCAGAAAGAAATCACCGTAACCCTCATGGTTCTCCACAAGGGAGAAATAATATTGAGTCGTCTAAGGGTTGGGCTTGCCAAAAAAACCCCAACCAACCAAACAAAAAAAAACAGCAAAAAAACCCCAAAAAAACCTGCAAAACTTCTGGTATGGCTCAAACATAGATGAGAGCAAAAAAAACGACAAAAAAAAAAATCTGTGATAATGAATGCAATAAAATGTTATAATCCTATGTCCTAAGTAAAGCTCCCAGTGCAGCTCCAGACATCGTTAATGGTATTTCTCTGAACGCCCGGGCAGGCCTCTCCTCCATTCACCTTCACAAGGGACACTAGCGGGAACAGGTCGAGACAGACCTTTACACCCTCGCTCTCCCTACCAACATGGGGGGATAAAAAACACCACCTGAAAAAGCTTTGAAGCGCAAATAGCTTACCTTGTTTGGGATGTGGCAGCATTCAGACATTAACCTGAACCCAAACAGCATCAAGCAACATCACCGGGGAAGGACAGGCTGTCCCCTAGACCGCCTCCCCCGCCCCCCATCTCCCAAGTGAGGGGATCCTAGCTCTCTCAGCAGTAGGCCTGGCCCCGCTGACACCCATTGCTAAGGTGAGCCCCCCATCCCAAACTCCCGAGAGCGGGAGGCCGCAGCTTCTCAATGTCACGGCGGTCCCCAAAATGGCGGCTGCCACCCCCACCCACCACCTCCGCTCACTGCAGGGAGGGGAGAGCGCGCTCACCAGGCCGGCCTGCCCAGGCAGGGAACAGGCGAGGGAGGCAGCCATACGAGCGGAGAACATGACGATGACGGCTCCTTCAGGGAAGACTGAAGCAGACAGAAGACAAGTGAAAACGCCACACTATCTGCCCAAAATGTCGGCAAGTCCCTCCTCCGCCTCTTATTACGACGAGGCCGCGCCCAGGAGGCAGGGCGAGGCGGGGTTGGGAATTGCTTCCCCCGCCGGTCTTCTCAAGCGTCCCAGCGCCTTCTAACTCTCGCGCCTCTGAGCGATGGGGGAACAGATGCATACTTTTATACGTGTGCCCTTGAAATGTCCCTCGGCGGGCGGAAAAGGCGGAGAGGGGCGGTGGGGCGGGGCTAGACAAGACCATGTCAGGCGAATTAATCCACAACCATCAGAGGTTTATGTCCAAAAAGGAGACAGAGGAGTGCCTTTACTTTATTCGAATAAAGGAAGAGGCCATGGGGCATTCCTCTGGGGTCTGTCTCATTTGTGGAGGACGCAGCCTCCCTTTTA
>VWZN01008445.1:0-12445 GCA_013396955.1 Regulus satrapa
GGACAGAGTGACGGAGCACATGCTGCGGCTCTACGAGCAGTACCGCGACAGCCGCGACCCTCTGACACCACCTGAGCTCTCGCTCCGCCGGGGCAACACGGCGCGCGGCTTCCGCCCGCTGCCGGCAGGTGAGTGCGCACCTGGCCAGGGGAAGAGAGGGGGACCCCGTCGGGGGAGGACTCTGCTCCTGGTGGGCAGTGCTCGGCCACAGCGCAGCCCCCTGCTCCATCAGCAGCGGCGTCGCTGGGGTAGTGCCTGGAGAGCTCAGTGGAGGGAAAAAAAATGACAGAATTAGAGATGTATCACTTCCCACAAGAACTGTCGTGTTTTACGTTATGTCCTGTATTTTAATTATTGCATTACCGTTTCTGCTCTGCTTCAAGCATCACTGTCATCACGATGGCTTAGTACAATGCGAGGGAGATAATTAGCAGATCTTCTCTGGAGTCTCATTTTAGTGGTGCTCTGCACGTGTAGCTTCTGTTTGAGCCAAGGGCTGATTTGCATGTGATGGAGCTGTGACATGGTTTGGGGATCCTTCAGGCTGTCTGCAGCATTCTCATGTTGTCAAGTGGTGATAGTACTGACAGCAAGAGGCAGTGGCAGATGAGTTCAGTTGAAGCACTACTTGAGTGTCATAAATACTTCATCTTGGCATCTTTGGAAGGAGCACTTACATGTCTCTGTGATTACACACTGGCATGCACAGGTGGAGGGTGAAAATATAAAAACATTTTCTTGTAAGGGAGGGGGACATGTTGAACATGCCAGCATCTCAAAAGAAACACATGTCCTAGCAGAAAGAGAAGTTACTGTCTTGGTGTTGCATAACTTCCTTTCCCTCTTCTGGTTTTTGTGCATGTGAGCCCCACAAGGATCTAAATGGAATGGCCAGAACCCAAAGATGACCATTGCTGGCATGTCCTTCCCTTCTCTATTGCACTCCAAAACCTTGCTACCTGTGGGACAGCTATCATGCCACACACAGAGATGCCCCATTTGCCAGTCTCTTACTTTTCATTACACCGGTGCACTGACCCTATGGCTTTTTCTTAGACAAGCATCTATCAGTAAAACTGAGAGCTGTCTGTGAGCTTCAGTGACTTGCCTCAAGTCCTTCTAGTCCCAGGAAAGAAAGCTGGGTGGCAGGCTTCCTTGCTTCTTCAAAAGTAACAATGTATTTTATAATTTTGACCTACAGAGGTCAAATACGGTGAGGAATGAGTGGCTTGGATGCCTTGGGTTTCGACCCTGCAAGTATTTCTGTCCACAGGAGAGGCTTTAGAGGAGTAATAACTCTGGGTTTGGAGGATTGAGAGCCAGGACTCCCCAGCTGCTTCTCTTACTGAAGAGCTGCTCTCTTTCTTTTCTAATGTGACTTGTTTGCTGTGTGAAGTCTCATGTACATGACTGTTGCTGAATTAAGCCCACCAAAAGAGGGGAGGACATAATACTCACTACAGCCCCCTTCCCAAAGGAGAGGTTGTTAACGGTCCCAGCAAAGCAATATTTGCTCTGTTACACATATCTGATACAGCCATTTATTGTTCTAAACCTAGAATGTTGTTGGTTGAAATCCCATCTCTGTGGTCTTTCTGATTATATTTGTGCACTCACTGATACTGAGTGGCAGCAGTCCTATAAACAGACTGCTTGCTAATCCCTTTCCTCCTCCTCCTCCAATACCTTCACAGACCAAGTGCCAAAGCAATAAATTGTTGTTCTTAGTTATTTCTTATTTTTAATTGATGCTTTAATAAGTATTTATGCAAAAGATTTAACCAGTTAACTGTTGTCTTTCTCTTGCCATTGGCAGCAGCAACAGCTTATTTTGTGTAGTTATTGATGGCAGAAAAGTCTGTTTCCAGAGAGCCCTTACATTTGATGTTCCTCAGGGCAGTGCGTGCAATGTAAAGGCTTTTTCCAACTTCTTCCTTGGGTTGAACTGCCTGACAAGGTCTGCAATGAAAATTGCACATCCAGCAGTATTCCCCTTTCAAGGTACTTTGTCTCTAGATCCTCTGCTTTGATTGTTGCATTCCTTGGCTCCAAGTTTCAGTCTCTCATAGGCTTCCCCTGTCCTTAATGTGGCACATATGACACTGCTGTTACTCCTTCACATTTTACCATTCCCTCTGCCAACCCCTTCAGAACTCAGCTTTTTGTCTGCTAGGAGCAGATGTTCCCCAAGAATCTTCCCGTGTCTCCTCCATCTTCAAGCAAATCTTAAGTGGTTTCATTTGTAGTTTAACTTTGCAATTTAGTCTGACATTTTCAGGAGAGAAACTCTTATTTTTCTGAAACACAGCTATTAAATGTAGCTGTGAAGCTTGTCTGTCCTTGCTTTTCCTCTGCAGGGGCTTCTGCTTCTTCTGGAGCACATGGGACAGGCCTTTCCCAAATCACCCAGGTAACCCAGCAGACAAATTTTTGAGACCCTGGAGTGTTGTGTGATGAGACCAAAAGCTCAAAGGATTTGTTGAAACTCATCCCTGTTTCAAAGAACAGAGGAGTCACATGTGGCAGCTGCGGCCCTATTACCAACAGCCAACAAAACCCAGTTAAGATTGATTAATCAAAACAAGCATCCTCATACCTGTGAAAAGCAAGCTGCTATTTCCACAGCTCCATTCTCTGAGGGCATAGGAACAGAGCTTCAGCGCTCTGTGGCAGCTCTTTAAAGCCTCCATTCCATGCTGCCTTGAAATTTCTCACGCACCAGACTTCACAACTAGGCTGGATGGTTGCTTATTTGGGCTGAGGGTTTGACCATTGACTCTGATGAAAGTTCATGCAATCATTCAGGTAAATTTGTTTCCTGTTAATCTTGCTAAATTATCTGAGAGCATAATTGAATCACTCAGAAAAAGGAACCTTCACCTGTTACAAAGCTGAAAAGAAACCCCAGGCCCAAAGACCATGAGGAGTGCAGTAAAGATGTATATCTTTCACAGAGTGTTTAGTTATACTTTAGCACCCTTCTCTCTCATGGACTTAACTGCTCTAATTTGTTTCTCTGTATTTGAGTCAAGGCATGTTCAGCCTGTGATTTCTGTGGCAGCTCTTCTCACTGTTGCAGGACATTTCTAGGATGACTCTGCTAGTCCTTGTGTTGCTTTGGACAGGCCTTTTCCAGTTCTTTACCTGTGGGTGCTACAGGAGTAAGTGGTTTTCTATCCATTGAGGCTCTAAAAGACATAAGAAGAAGGTCAGGTGATCTGTGAGCCACAATGGAATACTCAGGCAGTTCTGGCAAGAGAACTCTGAAGCTGTGGTCCTGTCTATACAGCAGTGTCTGTACATGACTGTTCTCTCCTCCTGAAAGAGACATTTCCAGCTGGCAGAAATCTGCTTACTTTCAGCACTGCCTCTGGAGGTATGCTGGTCACTGCCCAGGCTCAGAATTTGGAGGTCAGATACAGCACGAAGAAACAAAAGAGAGTGGAAAGATAAAAACCTCAAATGCAGATGAGCTTTGCTTCTAAAAGCATTTTTAATCCTAGCATGGTTTACGGAACACGGCTTGCAAATGAGTCCTGACTTTAATTGGAAGGTCCTCCTAATGGTGTTATAGTAAAGCTGTGCAGTGAGAAATTACTTTAAACGCTTTTTTATTAACTGAAGTTCAAGTAATTTCGGGTATTACACCTGCCCCTAGGCCAATTCTTGTGGTTTTAGAACTATGCTCTTCTCCCTTTCAAAAGGCCTTTCTTTCTTTTGTTGTGGTGCAAAGTGCCCACAGAAACAGGGGAGATGGGAAACGGAGTGCACACAGGGAAAGCAGCACCTCACCAGCTGCCATCAGCCTGCAGAAACCAGTCCAGGCCAAATTCTAGCCCTTCTGAGCACCAGTAGTATCAGGCGTTCTTTTTTCTAACAAGTGTTTTAACATATTTCATCAGGAGACTTTTTTTTTTTTTTCCTTCTGTGTGCAAGCCTCTAAGGCAAACGGGTAGGATCTGTAGGTTTGGGCTCTCAGGACAAGAATTTTAATTTTCTGCCTTCTGTCACTGTGTGTCTCGCAACAGTACCATCACATGAATGATCTCTGTGTTCACAGTTCCCTGCCGGTCCCTGTTTCTAGAACACATTGCTTCAGCATGAGGAGCTCTGGTGTCAAAGGCCAGTCTGTGCACAAATTGCTTTTCACTCAACCAGCCTGCTGCCACCAGCTGAAATGCAATAAATCATGGCTGTGGGGAAAACTGAAGTTGGCTTTTCTCTTGCCCAGATTTGTGTCTACTGTGGATGTACCTCCTTAGCTTGCTTGGCTTATGCTAGCTTTGAGCTGTTGTGTTTAGTTTTCACACCTGCTGTGGTCTTCCTGCTTAAAATACACAGAAAAGAGATCAAGTGGCCACTGCGCAGCATACTTATTTGTGGGTTTCATATAATGAAATTCTCATGTAAGTTAGGTCCTGAGTATCCAGTGTTGCTGTTTCTACATAAGTTCTTTATTTGAGCAGCTGATAGCTTTAATCCATGGTGAACTTGCTGCTGTTTTATATCAAGTTTCTAGCTGCTGTGATCTTACCTGCTTTGCTAAAAGAATTCCTAAATCTAGTTTGACACCAGGTCCTATTCTCTTTCAAAAGGGAGAACTGCATCCTATCTTTTCCTTTTGCACAGAACACAAAAACTGGTAACTAGAAAGCGGCAGCCAAGTGAGAGAGAAGGTGGGAGAAAAGAGAAAAATCTGGTTTACAAATCTGTTTCTGTTGAGGAACTTGTTCCCGTTTCCAGCTCTGAGTGAGCTTTTGTATCTGAGCTGTGAACTGATGAGAGCATTTTACACCGGAAAAGCCAATATGTTCTTAACTGGGCCCTGGGACAAGAGCACCTCTTTAATATCTCCTTTAAATGATGGTGACTATTATAACTAATAATGGTGACTGTATAACTAAATAGTCCTCATTATTGCATCCTTTGTCACCCGTGGGATAGATCTGGCAGTCCATAAAAATGTCAGGGCATCCTCTATAAAGGTAAACACACCACATGTTAGCAGACTCATTCCAGCAGATTGATGCCTGAAATTCCCCTTGTGTCAGGAATCTATTTGTGCTAGCAATAACCGCCCTACTGCACTTCCTTAAAAAAACTTCTTTAATGCCAGTCACAGGCCGTCACTGAGGCTGTGGGCTGGAGTAGAGAGGCAAGGAAGCACAGGCCATGCCCCTAAGACCCAGCAGGTAGAGGTGTTTCAGCTGCAGTGCGAGGAGCTGGGTTTGAGCTATTAGTAAATAGTCTGGCATCTCTGGTACCCCAAAGAGGGAGTGGCAGTACATGTGTAGAATAAGGCAGGCATTTTTGCTTTTGGTCTGAAGAGACTGTCCCCTTTATCTGGCCTTCTCCTGGAGAGCCCTGTTGTCATTTGTGCATGAGATTAGGAAGTGGGGCTCTCGTAGTGCAAGCCTTGCCATGATGCTGCTGGACTGTGGGTTTCATTTGGGCAAGGGGTGAGTGCATATGTAACACAGATGTAATGCGGGATAAGGAGGCTTATAAACCTGCTGCCTGTCCATGTAACTGTATGTACCTTCCAAATGATACTCGACATGAATACAAACAATGTCATGTCCTGCTTGTCAAGTATCTTCTTCCCCAGCTCGTGACTGCTGCCTCAACGCTCTATGCTGTAGAAGCAAGCACTGCTAATGGTGCAGTGGTGCTGTGTCTTAGCTAATGCAATTCAAAAGAGCTTTGTCATGCAGACCTTGGTTTTTAAGACCTCATCGGCAGAAATATCTGGTAGAGGGAAGCAGAGGTTGCTGTTAAAATCTGGCCTCAGGTGTCTGGAAGCAGCAGTGTGTAGCTTGGTTCTTCATACTTTTTGTTTTCTTTTTTCTTCTTAAAACTTATTCTCAGGAATATTTTCCAGCAGAGTACGTCCTGTGAGCCAAAAGACAAAACCTTATTTCAATGAGAAATGAACAAAAGATGTATTTGTAGTTATTTTAAAGCTGCATCTTCCTTGGCATGTCTGTCTTTTTTAAAGGTAATTTCTAGTCCAGGGAACACTTATTTTAGTGCAATGCTCATACTTGGGAGTCAGGTATCGGTGTTGCACAAGGGGTGTACTGGACCCGGTACTCCCAAATTTTTATGGAACCCCAGGACATGCAGTTGGGTTTCTTTAGGAGCAATCTGGTAAATCCACAGATGTCTGTGCTGGCCACTAGTAACTGTTTTCAAGGTGATTTTGCAGATGAAAGATCTGAGAACTCAGAGCTGCTGAAGCTTAGAGGTGGTTATGCAGGAAAATAGCACCATCTACTGCAAGTGCTTCATCTTGGTGTAGAGTTACAGGCCTAGGCCAGAAGTGGCTGCTGGAATTTAGGTTTTAACCAAACCTATAGACTCCTTCTGTGTCTGCCCCATGCTGTCCAGAATTTCTTTATGAAAAAAGTAGCTTCTTTTGTCTTCCAATACAATATGCCAGTGTAGAACAGGCAGGATTTTTAAAGTGGCATTCATAATAAAAATGAAGATCAAAACTTGTCATTCAACATGCAGCAATGATTGAAATAACAATGTCTTAAACAGGTGTTCATGAGACACCATGAATTCTGGCTCCTAAGACTGATCCACTCAGTGCTCTGCTAAATTACATATCAACCTTATTACATTAGTGGTTACAAACCAATCAGAGATCAGGTCCTCAAGTATGCCTAGTACAAGCTAAGAGCTGGTTTTGACTTGAGGAATAAAAAGTGGGGTGGAATTCCAAGTACATCTAGTTCCCTAGGTATCTGTAAAAGCTGGAATTTGGTTTAGTTTTGTACATGAGTTTTTAGCATTTGGGAAGTTATCTATGTGCTCTGCTGTCAGATTAGGCTGAATATGTAAATAAAGGTGTCTTCTTTAGGTGATTTGGCCTTTCCACTGTTTTGGCCCTGTTCCACTGAAGAAAACATTTCTCCATAATTCCATGAAGCAGTGCATCTGCTAAGGTGGAAAGAAGGCTTCTGTCTTTCTAGTGGGACCCATTCCTGCTTTTGTAATGTACTGATTGGAATATTATTACACAAAAATGTTCAGAAGAGGAGGAAGCTGTTTGGATTGTTGAGGTAGGGATGGGGCAGCACAGAGAGAGTACAGGCTTTTGCCACACTTACCTGAATGGTACTGGCCATTGGGATATTGCAGGCTGGAGGCACCAAATGCCACACAGAACATGAAATTGTCAAAGTTTGTGAAAGATGAGTACTGAAAATAATGTTTTCACTTGCCTGGGCAAGGGACTTCCCACATTGTGTGAAGGGTGGGAGTGATGTGGCTGATCATCCCTAATCCATAGCCATCTCTATGCTTTGTCATTGCTTGGACTAGCCCTTTGGAGAAGCTTTTGACATGCCGTGGTGACTAAAAAGCACTTAATTCTACATGTTCTTATTTCCCTAATGTATCAGGATGTTTCTAGCCCTTTGCAGGGGTGTGCTGCAGACCATACCTTAGCTGTACTGTATTTGGAGTTTTCCCTACCAGCCTTGTTCTACAGGTTAACATCCGGATCTATATTTCTCTTGCTCTGAAGGACAGACATAACTGCAGCCCACAGGGAATTTTAAAAGAAAAATTACACCTTCCTCTTGAGCCCTGCTGTTGCACCTTCTGGGGGTTAGAGTCCCCCATGTATTTCCCAGACCAGCCCGTGTCTGGGTTTGGGCGCGGTACCTGCAGTTAGCACCACTTCCTGGATTTCACAGCTGTGGAAAGTGTGCTGTCCTCCATGTCACTCCTACTTGGCACAGGCACATCTCAGGTGTAAGAAGGGTTGTCCTTGGCTTTTTTATCCCTTCAGAAACACAAGGGGGAGTGCGACCCCGCCATCCCTCAAATCTGGTTTTTGGATTGGCTTTCTCTAGGCTACCAAAGATGCTCTAGTACCATTGGCCTGCCTTCAGATATATTAGTAAATACCTTCTAACTCTGGCATGGAATTTGATTAAGTGTCCTAGGAGGAATGACTAAATGTAGCCAGTGTAACTGATTATTCTAGAGGGAAACTTCAGGCATTATTAATATCTGACTTAGCCAAAAGGCTGTCAGAGCAGCTAGTGTTCCCTCTGGATGATATTTTTAGATGCCCATATTCTTATCTGAGTATTTATTTTCCCAGGGAGCCCTGAGGGCCAGGAGATGTATGTTTTTAACTTGACATCACTCACAGAGTCTGAAAATGTCTTGTCAGCTTCGGTGTATTATTATATTGGTGACCTGCTGCATGTGAAGTGGAACTGTTCCCAGTCCAGTGGCTGTTCTCATCACAGGCACAGGAAACCTGAAATTCAGATATGTCTTTCAGTTTGGACCTTTCCTTCATTTGGGAACCCCACTCGAAGCCTGGGACATTTCCTCATAAATGTCTCCTCTGCTTACCAGGATATCCTTTCCTGGCAGTGGAAGGATATCACTCAGCTCCTGCATGAAGCAAAGCAAAACAATGAGCTTCTGATCAGTGTTAAAATGGATCTGACCAGTCATCACCCCAGGGAAAGAGCATCTTCCTCCTACGAACCCTACATCCTGATTTATGCCAATGATATTTCTATCTCAGAGCCAGAGAGTATTGTCTCTACTTTGCAAGTACGTCATCATCCTCTGGTGAGAATCCTTCCCAAGCCAGAAAGCCACATGAGGACCAGCATCAATAATGGCCGGAGAAAACGCTCGGCAAACATCCTGTTGGCATTGCAGAATAATGAGCTTCCAGGAGCCAAGTACCAGTACAGTGAGGACAAGAGATGGGAAGGCAGAAAAACCTACAAGACATTACAGCCACAGCTAGCAGACAGGGCCAAGATAAAGCAGAGGAAGAATCATCTCCAGAAGACCCAGACTCTCCAGTTTGATGAGCAAACACTGAAGAAGGCGAGGAGGAAGCAGTGGAACAAGCTAAGGTATTGCACCCGGCACTATCTCAAAGTGGATTTTGCTGACATCGGCTGGAATGAGTGGATTATTTCCCCTGAGTCCTTTGATGCCTATTACTGCTCAGGAGAATGCCAATTCCCAATTCCAAAGGTATGGTCTCTGTTGATTATTTTTCAATGTCTATTGCCATAAACTAGGCATTCTGTTTCCCACATCAGAAAAAGGCCTCCAGTGCTAGCCTGCATTTGGATCTAGGGCCTAGCTATATTCACCCCATGTAGCAATGGGCAATGGTTAGAACATCTAGTAAAGAGATAAGCTTGTAAAGGTAATTTAAAAAACTTGCTATTAGTTTTTCATCCAGAACCCAAATTGCCATAAAACAATTCCTGAGTAGTGCTTATGATGTGTGAACTTGTTATTAGCCTGTTTAACAAAATACAAGCCAGATGTGTAAAACTGTTTCCTAGGCAGCACTTGTTGTGCCCAAAAGGAGCCCAGAGCCCCACCACAAGCAGTTGGCACAACACACTCCAGGCAAGCTGCGTATCATGGGAGGCAAGGCTGCCCTAAAGGCAGAGAGCTCCTGGCAGTAGCAGGAGTGGTTGGGGTGCCCATCAATGACAGACAGAGTTGAGTGAATCACTTCTGATTCACTGGACTAAAGGGATCCAAAAGCAATGGATCTAGGCCCATTGACTTTCAAAATATCCTCTGCTTTGTATGAGTTGGTTGCATGTGAGTAGCAGGCGAGGTTGATGTGCTCCTAGTGTACTCTAGCCCTGTGACCTACATAGATGAACTCTGCTTCAAATGTCTAGTGTCATTCTTAGCAACATGTAGCCCCTGGAGGCTGCTGAAACTTAGGACATGGGATTTGAGACTGGCCTAAAATGAGAGGTATGCACAAGTAACCTGCAGGAAACGTTAGTAAAGGAAGGGCTCTTGGACTCACTGCAGCATTTCATTCCAGAGTCTTTATTCCTTCCACAGTGAAGCCAGAGCAGCTGGTTCCAAAACAGAGGTGGCATATCAGTGGCTTAAGGAGAGAAGGGAGTCGCCCTTTGAAAATGATGGGTGGAAAAATTGTACCAAAGGGGATGGTGCCCAGACAAAGCAAGCTGACAAAGAAGGCAAGGTCCTCTCCTTGCAGGAGGAGATGACTTGCCTACCTCCAGCTGCAGAGGCAGGCTTTAAAGCTGAGCAGCACAGGACCTGCTACTAATAAGACTGTGTTTGCAGAACACCCTGACCCTCAGGCAATAACCGACTAGTCTGTGCCTGTAGGTACATAATGCTCCCTTGCTGAGGGTGAACTCCTAGAATTAACAACCTATTGGATAATGAAGAACAGATGTCCTCCCTCACCTCCAGATTTGCATTCTTTTGCCCATGTCCTGGTTCTAGATGCTGGTTTTACTGCTGTCAAATTCACATGTGCTGGGAGCGTGACCTGGCATATAGCTTGTGGGTGGGGAGGGCTCTCCTGGTCAGGAATAAGAGCTCATAGCTGCCATTGTGCACCTGCTTGTAACCTAGCTGCAATGACATTCTACAGGGTATCCAGGTTCCTGTGGCCCATGCAGCTTGGCAAGTATGGCCCAACTGCAGCCGGGCTCCACTCACAGGCTGGGTGCTTTGGAGGCAACTCAACATTTTTATCTCCTGCTGATGCTCTCAGCCTCCTGTACTTCTGTGAGCAAATTCCTGCCTTCCTTCCATGACCATGGAAGCTGGATCAGTGGCCCACAGGCAGTGGCCTGACTCACACCCTGGGCAGGGCACTGTGGCAGTTTAGTACTCCCAAGGGGATTTTGGATTCCTGAGAAGCACAGGACTTTGGCTTTTGCTCCAGTCATGGTTAAATTCCCACTGGCTGAAGCTGGTTATCCTCCAGGGTGCACCTGAAGTACCAGTGCAGCATGCTCAGCGTGGGCTGGGGTCAATCAGTAGGATGTTCTCTGTTGTATGCTATCCAGTCAAACAGAGATACTTCTTTTAGGACAGCATGTCTCCAGGCTGTTCCCACCAGAAGCTGAGGCCATGCTTGAAATACGTTCAGTGCTGCTTAGCCTGAAGTTAGTTTGGTGCAATTTAGCATTCTGGAGCTATGGTTTCCATATCTGAAGAAGAAAGTTTATAAGGAGATGTTACGTGGCATATTTGGAGATTTGATTTTAGTTCTAGTGCTACTGGCTACAGGAAACGGGATGTCAATAGGTGTTCTATCTTTTGGCATGTGATCAGCAGGCTCAGGAGAGCTTTTGGGCTCCCAGTTATTTTGGGGAGAATGCTGCTCAGCAGCTGAATAAGGAAATGTGGCTGGGCACTGCCATAGTGCCCTTTGAAGGGCATCTTTCACTTCCCTTTGAAGACAGAAATGATACAGAAATCTGAGTTGTATGACAATCTGAACATATTTTTAAATCCCTGGCTACTACTGCTAAGTATATACTCCTCAGTACTATACTGAGGAGTAGAGGTACACTTGAATTCAAAACAAACCAACAGAAATGTCTTTGATCAGCTTAAATGGAGACTTACAACTTCATGTATTAATGTGCTGTGCAAACAATATGACAAGCTGGAATTCAGTTATTCCAGGTCCATATCTAACCTTTAAGACTGACTTTTTTCCCAGAAACAAATAATCTCTCATTGCAGCAAAACTGCAAATTGAACATTTGGCCAAAATTACTTTGTTCTGTGTATTTCTCAGCAACATGTGATGGGGTACACACTGAACTATTTTGATTCCCAGATTCTGTGTGTAAGAACAGCTCCAAAAACTAAACCAAAAGTACCTGGCTAAAAGCTGTATCTTGTGCATTTTTCATGCCCACCTATCTCTTGTACAGATACTTGGACTAGAAAGAATTTCATGGTTCAGCGTAAAACTTAGTGTTTTTCATTTCTCTGTGTTGTTTTTTCATTTTTATGAGCACCTTAATGGTTTCTGCTTTTGTGACCAAGCAGTTACCTCACCAGGCAGATTTGCTTTCTGTTGAGAGCAAACCCAAGTGTGTCCCTTTTGATAAATTTAGGAAACTTTGTCATTTGAAGTTTCTTCTCTGGAAGAAAATGTCACTTTAGTATGAGGTACAGCTGTCTTGGAGGCTCAGTTTCTAAGCAGTGCCACTGGCTACAGATGTTCTAGCTAAGGGGTCACAACAAAGCAATTTTATTGTAGAATACATATATCCCTGGCAATGTAGGTGCAGTAACATATTCTGCCATGTCTTTCTCTTGCAGGCCATGAAGCCATCCAACCATGCCACCATCCAGAGCATTGTGAAAGCTGTTGGAGTCATCCCTGGCATTCCTGAGCCTTGCTGTGTTCCTGACAAAATGTCTTCTCTTAGTATCTTATTCTTTGATGAAAACAAAAATGTGGTTCTGAAGGTGTACCCCAACATGACAGTGGAGTCTTGTGCATGCAGATAATGCCTTGGGAGGCCTTTTGGCAATGCCAAGGTGATCACTCGCTGTTTGGGGAAGGAGGGTGGGCAGGAGTCTCATCATACCTTCTTTGTATTTGCGCTGCCAATGCATTTCCTTTTGACAAAAA
>VWZN01008450.1:21992-34612 GCA_013396955.1 Regulus satrapa
CCTGGGCAGCCTGTTCCAATACCTGACCACTCTTTCACTGAAAAAAATTTTTGTGATGTCCAAACTCAATCTCTTCTGGTGCAGCTTGAGGCTATTTTCTCTTGTCTTGTCACGGTTTTCCTGGGAGAAGGAGCCAAGCCCCACCTGGCTACAGGTATTCTGCTCCTTTAAGGCAGTTGTACAGAGCAGTAAGGTCTCTCCCGAGCCTCCTTTTCTCCAGGCTAAACACCCTCATTTCCCTCAGCTGCTCCTCAGGGACTTGTGCTCCAGACCCTTTCCTAGATCCATTGCCCTTCTCTGGACTCACTCCAGCACCTCAAAGTCTTTCTGGTTGTGAGTGACCCAGAACTGGACACAGCCTTTGAGGTGTGACCTCACCAGTGCCCAGTAGAGGAGACAATCACTGCCCTGGTGCAGCTGTTCTCACTGTTGCTGATCCAAGCCAAGATGCCACTGCCAGTTGTGGTGACATGGACGCATTGCAGGTTTGTGTTCAGTCACTGTTGACCAGCATGCTCAGATCCTTTTCCGCAGGTAACTTTCCAGCCTCTCCTCCTCCAGCCTGGAGCACTCTGTGGGGTTCTTGTGATGCAAATGTGGGACCAGAAACTTGGTCTGGTTGAAGCTGAAGGTTTTCTGTGAGAAAGCTTTGGCAGGCAGTGTCAAAGTCTTTACTGAAGTCCAGGTAGCATAGTCACAGACTTCCCCTCATTCATCAGGTTGGCCACCTGGTCATATTAAAGGAGACCAGGCTGGTCAGGTGGAACCTGCCTTTTCTAAACCCATGCTGTCTGGGGCAGGTGCCTTGGTTGTGCTGTACATGCCATGTGATAGCAATCATGATAATATGTTCTATAACCCTCCCTGGCACTGTACAGGGTTATAGGACAGGCTGACATGTCTCTTGTTCCATAGATCTTAATTCTGAATGCCTCTTATAGACAGGTGTGCCATTGGGCAACCTCACAACTAAGAAGACAGACAATTGATGATGGAGGGTGGCTTGGTGAGCTCTTTTGATAATTTCCTAAGTATTCTCAAGCAAATTCCATCTGGCCCCAGGGATTTATGAGTGGCCCGGCAGGTCACTAACTAGCTCCTCTTGGATTGCAGGGGTTTTACTCTGCTCCCCCACCCTGTCTACCAGCCCAGGAGATTGATTGCACTAAGGATAACAGGTTTTTGTTTAAGACTAAGGTTAAAGAAGGCTTTGAAATGTCTTAGCCTTTTCCTCATCTTTGATGATATTGTTTCCTCCCACATTCAATAAAGAATGGATATTTTCCTTGGCTCTCATTGTGCCGTTACTTTAGAATACCTTTTTTATTTTACAGCAGTGACTGACCAGGTTGAATTCTAGCTGAGCTTGTGCCATTCTAGTTTTCACTCTATGTGACCTAATGACATCCTCATACTCTTTCTTAGTTGTCTGCCCCATCTTCTGAAGGTCACAAACTTTTTTCCTCTGAATTCCAGCAAAAGCTCTCTCTTTAGCCAGGTTGGCCTTTTCTCCTCCCAGCTTGTCTTTGAGCACATAGCCTGCTTCTGCACCTTTAAGATTTCCTTCGAAAAGGGTGCTGTACATTCCTGGACCCCTTTGTTATAAAGGGTTTTTTCTCAAAGAACTCTATTAATTATTTCCCTGAACAGGCAAAAGTCTGCCCCTGAAAGACCCAGGCAGAGGTTTTGCTGATCCACTTCTTTACTTCACCACCAGTTGAAAACTCTATCATTTCATGTTCACTGTACCCCAATTGGTCTTTGAACACCACATCTCCCCACCAGCCATTCTCTGTTCACAAACACATCTAGCATGACACTTACTCCAGTAGGCTCATTTAGCATCTGTGTCAAAAAGTTTTCCTTCACCCATTCCAGGAGCTTCCTAGTCTGACTCCTCTCTGCTGAGCAGAGTTTCCAGCAGACATCTGGGACGTTAAAACTTCCTGTAAGACCAAGGGCTAGTGGTCGTGAAACATCACATTCATCCAATGACTGATGGAATACTTTATGTGCTTTTCATCCTGGCTCGGTGGTCTCCCACCAGGAAGTGTGCTTTGTTTCCCCGATTTTTACCCTAATCTTTACCCATTATCATTCAATCTTATTTTCACTATTCTTTAGCTCTATACAGTTGAAAACCCTGTATATTTGTAATGATACAAAAAGGAAGGGTGGGTGAAAATTTTCCCCTGATGTCCTGAGAAAACATAAGTACTTTTTTAGAATAACATTGAGCGAAGTGGGAGTTCATCTGTTTCCTTCCAGTGTCTTTGGTTATGATATCCTGAAGCTGAACAGCAACAGCATGTATTCCAGGCAGAATCTGAACAGTTGATACTGGAGTGATACTCAATTGCTTTTGAGGAATTTAGTTGCCTGCAATTTTATCCTGTAAACTGTGCTTAGTGAGTAAAGGAAGGCTTTCTGCAGCACATGCTATCCCTTTTCAATATCTTATTATTATGAAAGTACTATTTTGAAAATTATTTCCCCATGGTTTTTAATAGAAAGTTTTAATAGAAAGTCAATTGTTCTGAAAATAGCACTGACCTCTCTCATCTGTTAAAAAACGTACTTTTAATCACAACGTCATGTCATAATAACTTTATGTAATAATTGCACATAACACGTATAACTGGTACCAGAAACCTCAAGTCCAACCCTCTTTTTCTCCTGCCTAATAGAGTTTATTGCAAAACCCATCTTACTGCATTGTGCATAAGTGTTTTGAGTTATTACTTATTTTAATAGAATCACACATTTTCCTAGCTCTCTTGTCACCCAGTACCCAAGGCCCAACTACAGCTCTGGCTGTTGAACTGGTGCTGCCAAACAAAGAGATGCAGTTCCAGGACTCAGCTTCAGGATGGTGTAATCCAGTTTATTCCCCATGGCATTGACTTGAACCTCCTCTAAGCACCTTCTAAGGACAACTAGGCAGTGATAGTAATATTTTTAAATGGTTAAAACAAATTTATCTAAACATAAGCTATTCACCAACTCTCGTCAAAGCAATTCTGCTTTTTCTACATGACTGTCCAGCAGAGCATGGAAACCTGCTGCACAGACTATTTATTTTAGTCCCAAGCTAGGCCCTCAAGCTATGATCAAGCTCATCCAAGCAGCAGTCACAATAAATACAGTTTTACTGTCTCGAGCAATAACATGGACTCTCTTTCAGGGTGAATTTTTTTGAGCTGTGTCAGCAAATGCAAGTCAGTAAGGAAGTGTATTTTTGGTTATAAAACACCCTGGGTTAGATCTCTGGCTGTAGTTGAGTTACAAAGTACCTGCCAAGAGATGCCAGTTGAAAGCCCTTTGCCTGCACCTTGCTAAAATCATAGTACAAGATGCAGCATCCGCAATGACTTGGTGCTCAAAGAAGCATAAAACAGAAGTAGACACAGCTACTTATTTTATCTTAGTGAAGAGAAAAGGAAAGGAAAAGAAAGGAAAACAAGAAGAAAAAGAAAAAAAAAGGGGCGCTTGGGAGAAAAAAATGAGCCTACCCACAAAAAAAACCAAAACAAAAGCAGCTAAAGGTACAGAAGTTGCTAATAAACACAACTGCTACAGTGTTGGGTCTGATAGAGCTCACTGATGGGACTGTGGCAGTGGTGAATGCAGCTGAGAGTGCTGCTGTAGGGGAGCACCCCACCCGTTGCCCAAGGAGCGAGCTCAATCACGCTGTGCCTTCTGCTCCCTTCCTTGCTCCATGCGAGCAGCACAGAGCGCGCCACCCGGCAGGCACCAGGCAGCCGCTGCCAGCAGAGCTGCAGAAGGAAACCAGAGATCATGTGTGCTCACACAGGTCCCCATCTTCCCCCCCATGTCAAATCAGGAGCAGCATCCTGCAGTCACTTCTCCTCTAGATGGCCTTGGCACGGGATGAGAAGGGAGAAGATTGTTGGGCTCTGCACAGATGTCACAGTGTGAACCTGCACAAAGCACCTAAGCTACTTTCCCCATTTTCCTGCCTTTCCTTGGAAGCAATGAAATTTAAGATGCTAAAATGGAGTCTGGGGAGCCTCTTGAGGGAACACAAATGCAATGGCATTGGTTGGATGCACTTTAAACTCACATCACAGACTGACAGGCAAGTTAAGGCTGCCAACAAAGGCCTAAATGCAATGATTCTCTCATCTGTCTCTATTTTCTTACAAACATATTTCTCACAGAGCAATAGAAGTTAAGATAATTTTTTAAAATCAACATAAGTATATATATCAAGCAGCTTAATTAACTACTTCCCATTTGAATGGCAAAAACCTTTTTAATATATATGCACTATTGAACCTCCAGGTCTGTGGAAAAGATCAGACTCCAGAGGCTAAACACAGTTGCCAGGAGTAGGTATTGCAGTGCCACTACAAAACACACCTGCAAACTGACACATTTGATGCAGGTCTTCTAGGAGAGTTGCATTGCTCTGGAGAGGCTGTGGGAGGACAGACATAATTTAGAGCTTCTGAAGTGACTATAGACACCTATATTAAAATAGTTGGGTCCCACCTTACAGTACTTTGTGAGACAAGTGCAGGAGCAAATATATTACTGGAAAAAAATGGAAAACCCTGCAATTCACTTTGCTATTCCTGTCATTTAAAGTTTACACAGATGTCTGTCTTTCTGTCTCTCTATCATCTATCTGTCTATCATGTATGTATGTATGTATGTATGTATGTATGTATGTATGTATGTATGTATGTATCTATTTATCTATCTATCTATCTATCTATCCATCTATCTATCCATCTATCTATCTATCTATCTATCTATCTATCTATCTATCTATCTATCTATCTATCATCTACCTAACTGTTTCTATATATGCATATTGCATCTACATATATTGGAACTGAAACACATACACTGTGTTTGAAAACTATTAGGGAATTTTCTGCCGTAGTGATTGCTGTAGAAATGGCTTTATCGGTCATTGATCCTTACCATAAGACAAGTGACTTCATTTGTTTAAAGCAAAAATCTTTTCAGGTCTTCAACCTGAGTGTAAAGCTGGAAGGTGTTTCTTCCTCTTTCTAGAGACTAAAAGAAATAGTTCAAAAGATTTAATGAGTCCTAGATGCCAGAGCAAACCTTGAAATATTTTTGATTCCCTCCTCTACCTCCATGGAAAAGCAACATAGCTAGAAATACAGATAGAATAACAGGATCATAACAAACACAGTGTTCTAGCATACTAGTTATAAAATACCTACAGAGTATGTACGTATTTTCTATTATTATCATGTGATTAGCAAAGAAAACTGAAGTAGCCCCCCTTTGTCCCTCCCCGAATAATTCCTGCTAGCTGTGAGGGGAGGGTAAGGAGAGTTCTTCGCGACCAAAGGGCTGCTTCTCTTCCGGGACGCGTAGGGTGCTTATTCAGGCTGGGATCCAGGAGAGAAAAGAGGGAGAGGAAAGGGAGGAAAGGTTTTCCCAGGAATTTNAAAACTATAGGCATCTTTATTATTTTAATTACTTCAGGTAGTTTTTCTTACAAAGGAGGGCTTTAAAATGGTCTGAGGTCTGAGCCTTCTGTTTACAGAGAGTGTTTATTCTCAGTTGTACTTTATGGTAGGTACTGCTAACCTGTAAGTACAGTAGGCATATTTCTTACACCCAAAACTGACAACCACTGAGCATTTCTGCATGAAAATATCTTCAGCCACTTAGGAAAATGTTAATCAGCTTAAATGTAACTGTACTCACTATTTTCTTCTTCTGTCTCTTCAAAAATAAAGTTGCAAATAGGTTATTGAAATAACAATCTCATCTGCCATGAGATCCAAGGACCACTGAGACTAGGTGGAATAATCAGATAGAGTAATAATACAAACCAAAACATTATTAATAGAAAAAACTTTGCATTCAGCAAAACGACTTTGTACTGAAGACAATGAAGAACCATTGATTCCAGCTGAAATTCTGCTGTGTATATGCTGAGAAACTGTTTTCAGTGTTTATATGGAAATATTGCGTGCCTCAACACTCCAGAGAATTTAACATGGAAATCTGGCAATGAAAAATTAAAACTATCTTGGATTACTCTATCAAACTGCATTTCTATATCTGACCTTCAATGTTATCAGGTGACATTAATCTATGATAAGAGCTCACAGATCTGTTGATGAATGTAAATAAGTGACATTTTTTCTTTGGCATATTTTAACCTCAGAAAATATGTTTTGCAACACTTGTAGAAACATATTTAGGTATATACACATACTTCACTGGGAGAGCAAGTGGCTATGTATTGTGCAAATTGTAAAATAATATTATTTCCATAAATAATAAACATTTTAAAACCCCTTTCTGCTCTTTTCAAAATTTTTATAAATGGAAATTTGTAGAATATATATAGCACACATGCTCTAAGATAACAAAAAGTATTGCTCTGCCAAATATCAGTGCTATGATTCAGTGAGTGATACTGATGCATCCTGAGCTAATCTTTGAAAAGTCTCATACAAGAATAAATGAAGAAAAGTCACAAACTCACAAAGATTTCTTTACAGATAAATTATTTTTCATCTTTCAGTGGGTCAGATATTTTGAAATTGCTGACTGTAATATACAATTTCATAACTTTAGATAATGCCATAAGCACTTGGATGAATCACGCCATTCTGAGTATTTTCAATATTTTCTTCTAAGTAATCTTTTTTATAAGTAAAATTTTGCAACTCTTTTAAACAGCATGTGAAAAGGTTGTTTTCAGATGTGCTAAAGTATTCTATTTTATAAATAGATTCTATTTTATAAATTCAAAGTCTGTCACTCATAAAGAAGTGATAGAAGAGTGTTCTCCTTTGTGTTTAGCTAGGGTTCAGCCTTCTCGTAAAACACAGTATCTTATACCTAGCTAAGATGACATTCTGAATGATGTCTCAATGGCTGCCACAGTCATGGAAGTGAACAGACTGCATTGTAAGTTGGAGGAAGAATATCAGCTGTGAAACACCAGTTACACCTAAATAGATAAAATAGATGGGAATTTAGAAGATACACAATATAAGTAAGCTGGTGAGGTTAAAAATATCAATAGAAAAATATAGTGTTTGTTCTGAACAAGACTTTTAAAGCTTTTGAAGGAATCAGACATATAATTCCACTGTAAAAAAGGCAAGTTTGGTGACCAACATTTGTAGTCAACTAAGGTCTACTTAGTTTTTGGACTGATACATTTTTAAACTTATATCTTCTGTAACTATATTTGTAGTGCCCTCTGTAAGTAGCCTGAGTGCTTTTTACAAAACTAACTACCTTGATTCCTGGCTCTTTGTCAGATAATTTGAAGCAGAACTACTCTGTCTTGATCAGTTAATTCTCACAGTGCACAAAATCCACTGGGAGGAAAAAAAAAAATCCAGTTTGGTAGGAGCCAGATTTAACTAAATTGCAGGCCCAATGTGATAGTACAGTCAAAATCTAACAAGAGAGAGGAGACTATAATCAAAGAGTTAAAAGGAGGAAGAAACTGAGAGAGTAAATTATAATTTCTCACTTGACTGAGAAGACAAGTTGTATCCTAATGACAAAAAATCTGTTCCTTTTGAAAGCAAAAAAAATGTTTTGAGAGCAAAGGGTTCAAATGTTCAAACACTACATTTTCTTTTATCTGAAACTTAAAGCAGTCTGTTAAGTTGAAATTTATAAAAGACTTTAAGACTCTAAAGTTACTGTTGGTCTGACTAGCATGCAAAAATTTAATCCAGAAAGGTAGTCTGAAAAAGGAAATAGAATTTTTTAAATGCCTATATTTTAAAAAAAGTTCTTATGAGAACAAAAATNTGGAAAAGATAGTAAAGTTGAAAATAAGAAAGTATTTAATAAATTTATTGGGTCAGTTTACAACAGTATAACCAATATTTTACACAATGCTGTCACAAAGGTATCATTCTCTGTATTCAGCATACCTCACCAAATGAAAAAATTCTTGAAGCATTTCCTTTGTTTTCATCTTCTCAATATTTGTCTGTGATACAGGAACCTGCTTGACTTAAGATGTGAACAAAATCAGAGCTGCCCACAAAGAACTGGACCTTAAAATTTAAAAAAGCCACAGCAACCTATTTGTGAAACATGACACACTTGGTCCTTCTAAATGCATCATCAAAGGAAGGATTTTCTAGGAAGGTAACATTTTGTTTTACCACAATGCTTTCTCATTTTATATCTGAGTCAGATTTAATTACATGTGCCATGTACATTCTCCCAAGGTGTCATAGCTGCTGTGATGGCTTCCATCCATCTGCAAGAGACAAATCAATACTAGTTTTCTGAAACATCTGGGGAAAAAGAACATTCAGTTAAAATTCAGTTCATAGTTTGTCTAAATCAAAGCAACCACATTCCCATTACAAATGTGCGAAATTGACTACATTAACATTGAGTTTTATTCATGATCTTTCCCCCAGCTATTCCATGCTGGTAATATTAGGTAATTGATAGGTAATATTGATAATCCCAAATAGGCAATTTAGGCTCACAGAAAAAATTATCTAAAGAAATAATATAGAATTAATATTAATTATGTACATTATAAAGAGTATTTTGTCAAGTGTCACAGATTTTTATCTGTATAATACATTGAATACTGAATTCACTTTAAATGAGCAAAATTAATAAACCTATTTTCACCATTTTACATATGAGCTTGATATATTAGTATTAATAAAGAATGTCATCCTTTTCTACTACTGTGTCATACTCTTGTTTTGGAAGCAAAGTTTCTGACACAGCAGAAACTGAATTCTGCCCTGCATGACTGCAAGAACCCTCCTCAGTTCACTTTTTCAAAAGTGCAACAAGCCACTTTTTTGTGCCACACTGCTTTCATAGGTCCCATTCCTGATATTCCTGCATCTGACAGTACAAGCTGGATCTCTCCTAAAAAACTTGAAAAGCTTGCTCTCGAGTGATAAGTGCTTCTGCTTGCCACAGCCCTGAACTGCACCGCAGCTGTCAAGAGCCAGGATGAGGGATGTGATACTGAACACGACACTACTCGTGGCTGCGGAGAGTAATCTGAATTCGTCAAGCGTAGGTTAGCATAAGCACATGTGATTTTAGCATGGTTTGCCCTCACGCTATGGTGTGCTGTTTGTCCTTATCTGGAGTCCCACAGCCCATTCAGCTCTTCACAGCTCTGCCTTGCGCGTACGCAGTACATGCTGTATGCTGTAATTCACACCAAGGAAAAAGCGACAGAGACTGATTATCTTCCCTGACAAAGCACCACAGTTTCTAAACTCATAAACAAGAGACAAGTCCCCAGAAAATCCCTGGGAGCTCTCAAGCATACTCTCAAGGATTAAACAGGAACCAAGGCCTTGGTAGGTCTGATTTTTTGATTTTTGTACTAGTTCAGAAACCTTTGAATGCAGTTACTAGAAGAACAAAATAAAACTGAGAGACGGGTTTTATTTTTTAAGTCTGAAAGGAGAGAGCTACTTGTACAACTGCCTTCTAAAATACTTGCACGTTGTTTGTGTCCAAGGTTGCAACCCTCAAAATTTGCTATTTAAATTTTCAAAAGTAGCTCTCCAGATAAAGAAGCAGAGGCAGCTCCTCTATGACACACAGAAGCCACCTATTCCATGAAGCAGAACCTCAATAACCAAAGAGTTTTCAAGGGATACTCCAGAATGAGCTTGTTAACCAGCTCTCTCAATGATTTGTTCAGAATAAGCAGATAATGATGCAAGAGCTTTATTAAATAAACCTTGGCACAGTCCTTTTCTAGTCCCCGAGATGATTCTACCAGACAACCAGTAAAGCTGACTGGTAGCATTTCCTAGTTACCCAAATTTGATATTTCATTCACAGACTGTGTTCAGGAAAGCCAGATCATATTGCCAGGCAAAGGAAAAGCACAGGAGTGGTAAAACAGGACTGAGTGCTCTGTACAATTTCTATACCCAAACTGTTAAAATGAAATGTCTGCTTCTGTGTTTGTTCATAGGACCAGAAATCAGTAGTAACGTTCTGTTTCTACTGCAAGCCTTCATTTTGTCACCCCATAATTAACAAATTTAGTATTTCTTCTAAATTCACATTCCAACATGAACTATTACCAGCTACATGTTTACAGTACCAAATGGTTTTGAATTCATTCCCAGCAGATGGAAGTACAAACCCTGATAGCATAAAAGCTGTTCCCAAAGCAGCTGTTCTTTCCTGTACTGCATCCATATATACTACTTGGTCAATCTGATTGTAGCAAGCTTGGGAAAGCTTGGATTCTGAGGTATTGAAATAAACACTTGTGATTAATTGCATTTGGTACCATTTGATTATAAAGGGGTTACATTGATATTAAGGGGCTACATTTCACTTCCAGTCTTTGAATGGTGTTTTTTCCTATAAAATTATCTTGAATTATATAATTATATTCTGATTAATTATACCTCCTCTCTCTTCCCTTGGAAAAGATATGACTACAGCTCCTCCATAATATTTAATTTGCAGTCTTTAATTTCTACTCATTTTGGTTAACCACAGAATATCTGCCATTCCGTGCTTCTACCTACTATAAATGAAGTTTTCATTTGATTTTCCATTTTGTACTGCAGATGTGCAATATGCAATTATATACTAGCCATTACATAAACTTGAAACAGGGAAAATATTTATTGGTTTCTTAAAATTATATGTTTGCTCTCAATAGCAAATTAAGTTTGGGTTTGTCCAATTAGAGATCTAATTTATCTGAAGATTCAGAAATGAGAGAGTTTCAGGTTACATGAGAATTAGACTGCACAATACAAAACCCATTATAGATTTTAAACTAACACAACCTAAACACCTCTTATCTTTCCAAACATAATTAATTAGTATCAAAATAAAAATTATTATCTGCATCACAAGTGGTACCATTCAGCCTGTACAATAACCTTCATGGAGTTGCATTCCATGATTCATGAAGCCATTAACACAATAAATTTGGTACACATATCATTTCTCTACCCAAGAAGATATTCCACTCTGAAGGATGTACAAAGGTTATCTGCATCCGAATGATAAACCAATTATGATTTCAAATAATCATGCTTACATGCAAACACCATGGAAGAGATAATACCTGTTTCCTAGTATGACCAGTAATTTCCTTTCTGATACTCTTGTATTGCAAGAATAGTGGGAAAGAAGCTCAACTTGCTTTATCGTCCATTTCAGCATTTGACTGGGGCTTGTATTCAAAAAATCATTGCATTGTACTGGTACTGTACTGGTACTCTGGATACAGTACTCTGTATGGTATTTTATACATTTTTGGCTTTCTGAAAGCTGAGGAATTTGGACTCCAGCCTCACTATGTGAAAAGATCAGTATCACGGCTAGCAGAGAAACATCTATGACTTTATCCTGCTGGTTTTAATTGTAATTAGTTATAATCTTGCATAGGTAAGTATCATAAAAGATTTCTTCTGTCTGTTCAGCTAATATTTAAAAGTGGTACTAATCCTAATTCCTGAATTTTTCATCAGTTTTTATGAATTAGTTCTGAAGGCACCTGGTGATGTCATCTTATGGGTTCACAAGTCCCTAAGGCAGAGAAAAAGTGACTCCTAGCATTTTATTTTTTGTTTTCTTCTCATTATTAGCTTCTACTAATGAAGATGAAGCAATATACAATTTCTGCATGATCATTAACTCATAATATTTACCATTTTCCTATGTATGCTAAAGTGTTTTAAAAAATGTTAGCCTCTATTTAAACTAGAGGTTGTAGTTGAGTGATTAAAAATACCAGCATTTGTTTTTGTTAGAAAAAAATCACTGTTAGAAGAAAAACCAATCAGTTTTTCCATTCATATTTAAAGAAAATTAATTTCTAACAAGGGTTTCATTCACAGACTGCTCTATATCTTGTGATATTTAAAGAAATAGAGCTAGTAAATATTTAATCAAAAATCTCTTGTTCAAAAATACATAATAATTAAACCTTGTTTATGCAAGTTTGAGAAATTCAATATATGACTATTTAAAAATAAAATTTATTTAACCAGCATGATAGGAAGTATTCTAAAATATTTGTCCACACCCACAATAAATGTAGTAACAATTCATCAGTTGATTCACTCGAAATATATTTTAGGACTGGAAATAACATCTATTTTTGTTAACTTAAAAGCTAGACTATGAAGTGGAAGGTTAACCTGCTCAACACAATAAATTTAAAGGAAGGTCAGGAGGCCAATATTAAGTCTACTTAAGAATAGATAGGACTTTAGAATACTACAGCTGTAAGCCTTGGCATATGGAAATCACATGAACTCAAGGTCATAAGACTTCTGTTATTATCATTAAATCTAGAGACTATTTTTATGTCAGCTAAGGAAATCATTCCACTTTAAATTTACTAGAAGCAATAATAAAAACTTTTTATTAATTTAAAAAGAGAACAACCTTGTGTCTAAAAAGAGTTTTCAGCTGATGAAAAAATATTTAAATATGATGCAGAAATTTTTTTTCACTTGAACTTTTGGCACTATATTTTTACTGCCTTTCCTCTCCCACAGTTTTACTCATGGGCCAGGAGATTATTATACACTTTGCCATTTTTCACAGTATGTGCAATGACCTCCACAGAAACTTTCCAAGTCAGAAGG
>VWZN01008451.1:17715-34020 GCA_013396955.1 Regulus satrapa
TTTTGTGTAGAGTTGAGAAGTTCATGGTTCCCATCTCCCTCTGGACATTCCTGTCCCTTTTGGTGGAATTTCCTCCACTGTGCTTGGGCTGAAACTCTTAAGCCGAATCCTTCATTTTCTCAGCGATTTAATTCTTCATTTCCTTTTAAAAGAATTAATCTGTGATTTAGAAGAAAAATAATGTTTGGATTCTCAGAATGGCATTTGAGTAAGTGAAGCCTGTTTGGTCATAAGTAAGCAGCTTCTAGTTGTTTTCAGCAAAGACTGATTTCTATAAACACGGCCTGTATGAACTGTAGTTAAGACATTCTTATCTGTTTGTGTATACGGTTCCAAAGGTTTCCTTTTTGCCTGTAATACATGATATGATTTTGATGACATCATTTTAATAGTCCTGATTTAATTTCCATAAAGGTACCCAGAAACAGCTGAATTTTGCTCTTAGCACACTGATGCCATAATGTGGAGAATTTGTGACTTCTCCAGTTTCTCCAAGTCTGTTCATGACTGCAATCCTGCACTGGCTGGAGGCTCAGTATGGCTGTCAGCCTGGAAGGCTGCTTATTCACCATTTCCAAACATCCTTCTTATTTCCCCCTCACTCTCAGAATATGTCTGCTGAAAATGTCCTTTTAATTTCTTGGCCTCTAAATCTTGTTCTGTGCATTTTTTTCTGAAAATTACCTTCAGTGGCTGGGATTTTTTTAGCGCCTGTTTACCACTGGGAGTTGTGTGGACAAGTGCTCTGCCTTGTTCCTCTCTTAGGGGCTGGCAGGAGCCTCCTCCTTCCCATTGCTGCAAGGATTGTGTGCAGCTCTACATTTGCCATTCACTGCAGCGCTGGATCAACATTTGAGGAAGCCTTGCTAGGTGCAGCAGGAATCTTTTAATAATGACATATCAAGGAAAAAAAAAAAGCTAGAGAAGTAGATTTGCACATTTTCCATCCTGATAAATATTACTATGAAATTACTTTGTAACTTTGGACACAGTTGGAGCTTTATAATAGGTTGTCAGTGAAGTAGCACCTGTGATCCTAATGTGTGCATCTATTTTCCTGATTTTAGCTATAAATTCCATTTTGCAATGCTAGTGGGGATAGCTCTGGGTCTGCAGTAGGGGGTGAAGGTTTAATTCCTTCTGCCTTTTCTCCTTCCACCACATCCTTAGGTTTCTCCAGACCACCTCGGCTGTACAAAACTTCCTATTTTTTGCTTCCATATAGGTGAAGGTGTCTTGGTTTGCAAGACAGGTGTTCTCTAAGGGAGGCAGGAGCCTCCCTTNCATCTTGGCAGGCAGGGGTGCGGGGCTACAGTGCAGCAAAAACTCGGAGCAGTGCCAAAGAAGCGGCCAGGCTCTGAGCAGGGCAGGGAGAGACGAGCTCAGGATCCGGGGAGCCTGAGCAGATGGTGACAGGTCCCTCTTCTAGTGAGGGAGGTGTTAATAAGGTCCCAGTTCAGTGCCTGCTCTCATGAGCAGAGGCTTACCCGTGGCAGAAGAAGCAGCTCTGGGCTGGGCTCCAATGGCAGCAGCGAATTCCCTTCCCCAGGTAGCGGTTGCGATCGTCCTCCTCCGAAGCCGAAAGCAAGAGAGCCAACAGCTGCCCCAGCCCTGTCCTTTCCCTGCCCAATCCACGTGGTGTCCCTGCCCCTCAGAGAGAAACTCCTGGGTAAGACAAGTGCAACCAGATGCCCTCCTCCCCTGAGTTTGGCCACTTCTTTTGTTTTTCTTAAGTACCCAGTTGTTAAGTGTTTCCTANGTGCACAATAAAGCAAACCAACAACAACAGTGGCTAGGGCATGAGCCCCGAGCAGAGCCCGAAGGCAGCCCCGGCGCTCCCGGCCGCGGGCCCTGCCCTCGGTGCAGTTCCGGGCACGGCCAGNACCCGTGGCAGAAGAAGCAGCTCTGGGCTGGGCTCCAATGGCAGCAGCGAATTCCCTTCCCCAGGTAGCGGTTGCGATCGTCCTCCTCCGAAGCCGAAAGCAAGAGAGCCAACAGCTGCCCCAGCCCTGTCCTTTCCCTGCCCAATCCACGTGGTGTCCCTGCCCCTCAGAGAGAAACTCCTGGGTAAGACAAGTGCAACCAGATGCCCTCCTCCCCTGAGTTTGGCCACTTCTTTTGTTTTTCTTAAGTACCCAGTTGTTAAGTGTTTCCTAGCAATTTATATGAAAAAAATTCTATAAGTAAAAAGGAACAAAAGGAAAGAAACTTAACCTGCAACAGAGGGTTTCAAATTTGTCAACATTTTCTTAACTGTACTTACAGTGGCATACTTGTGTCCCTGTTAGACATAGAAATAATTTTGTAGTTCAACTTTCTCAAAGAATGCAGCTGTCAAATTATTCTTCAGAGGAAAGGAAAGAAGGAAAGAAGGCTGAAGTAGGTGGAGTGTAAGTAACAACTACTGTAGGCTGATAATAATTAAAGATTCATGGAGGGATGTATTTCATGGGCCATACGTATATGTAACAAATTCGCCTACTCTGTAATCCTTCTCATTATTGACAACACAACAATCATATCTTTCCAGAATGGTAAATTGCAGAATGTTTTTCTTCCACAAATGCTGCATCTGGGCTCAGATAACTAATGTGAAATGTTATTACTGGGAAAAGCTAGCATAAAACCTTCCCTGAAGAACCCTTCAGCATGGGTTTTCTTTCTGAGTCTTCAGTCTTGATTTTCAGAGCGAAGGAGGGTGCAGTCCCAGGGGGCTGCAACCCAGTGCTCAGCATGTATAGAAATTGGACATTAACTTGTATACTGAAATATGGCAAAGGGAAGTGTAATTTGGGAACCACTTCTGCAAGCCCTTGAGCTCATCTGACAAGAAGATACAGAAAGCAAGTTAAGTCATGCATGCAGGATGCATGGTTGTCATTATATAAACAAACACTACTGAAATATATTTGAAAGCAAGGATTACCCTACAGCAAGACTTACTTCTATTTCTACAAACACAGGGGTAAATACCCATAACTTGCTTATACATATAAATTAAAAATAATTCTTGTGAAGGAAAGGAAGGAGGACAATCTAGCCATGAGAAAGAAGAATACATTTTCCCATTCCTTCATTTGAAGTGATTTTTTTAAAATGCAGGATTATAGTGATGGGCTAGCAATAGAAAGAAATTTTCCAGCTTATTCTGGTGGCACAGCATAGTCTAACTTCTGAAGATGTGTCTGCTCTTTTGATCCTGTACTCTGATTACTTATCCAGCAAAATCAACAATGAAATAAGTACTTTGGGCAAAGTCCGAAGAAAAGTGAGTGTCCTTTTCTTTCCCTGGGGCCTGAGGCAGCTCCCAGTCCTATTACCTGTGAAAAATTCTCACCTAGCCCAGTATTAAAACTTGTAGCTTTGGAAAAGCTCAGATACTGTGCCATACTCTTCTCCCTCTGTGCTTCTGAGATGGCAGAGATGCCACGTCATTACCTACACCTGTATCCTGGCATCCAAGCTCTTGGCTGAGAGGATGCAAAAGGGGGACAAGGGGCTGCAGGTACAGGGCTGATGTGGCTGGTTTTCACCAGCATCCTCTCCTTGGGATGCAAACCACACAGGACACGCTGGCGTACTCAGTGCCTCTCAGCTGGGCACCCTGCAGGCTGCTTAGGGGTTCACGGGCCCTGAGGCAGCTGTAATTTAAATTGGAGCTGCTCAGGACAAGATGGTGAGAGCTCTGTGAGTGGTGTCCTGCTGTAATCCTTTCAGCCACTCGTACTGAGCATATCTTTGCAAGGGAGTGGCTCAGTAGCTTTTCATCCTTTAGAAGAAAAAACAAAAAGAGAAAAATACTTCTTTTATTTTCTTTTTTACCTTATTTTGTCCCTGTTTTTCCCCATTTTTTTTTTCTCATTTCCTGCATGTACTGGGTTTTATATTTTTCTTTTTCCCTGTACTTTGAAGACCCTTAATAAATAAAAGATGTGAACACAAAATTGCCATTCCAATTTGATTGTCTCAAATTATGTCTAGAATGAAACAAAAATCTACTGATCTGTGATTTTGTATGGCAAAGGCAGCTCAACGCTATTCAATCCAGTAGGGGAGATATAAAGAAAGAGTATAAAAAACCCCAACCAGCTAGCAAAGAAAAGAGCAGGGAAAGTGTGATAAAGAACAGCATAATACTTTAATGGTCTGAAGAGATTTTTCAACAAAGCCATTACTAATACAGGGTATTCTTCTAAGTCAGTTCTTACCATCACAAAACCATTAGCTCTTTGGTAGTCACAATCTCCCCTATATCTATATCGTGTCTTTTCATTGCTTTTTATTTGTCTTCTTCTGCCTGACTGGTAACATGCAGCACCCTTGTGCTGTATACTTATTTCAAGACTGACTGCAACAGTTATAAATATCTCCTTAGCAGTGAGGGAGGCAAAGAAAAAGTGAAGAGCTTCAGTAGCCAGAGTTCTGAATTGCTGCAGACAACAGAGCCTGTCAATGAAGACTGGCAAAATAAAATTTTTGCTGGTTGTTTTTCATAGCTTTAAAGAAGAAACCTTTGGTTATTTTCATAATATCAGAGATAAAATTATTATCAGAATTGCTTTTTCTGGGGATTTTGCACATGATACTTGAATAGCCAGAATGTTTTCCTGCAGCAACAGGGCTGTGCTCATTATCTCCTGAATATTTAGTCTGCAGGCATGAATTTGGGTGAACATTTAGCAATGGGCTCTTCGTTCTGGGTGGGGATTGGGACATTTTGTGTTGTGCTTCCTCTTTGAGGAGGCAGAAGAGCCCTGGCTTTGTTGTGTTACGATGTATAGTAAATGTGTAAAGAATCAGTGTGACCTGAATCAGACAATTTTTCCTGCATAAATACCCATGGAATGCTGCAGAAATACCCAAGGCAAAACAATTGTTACTGGAGGTGCATTTTCAGGTTTACCCACTAAGAGTTGTTCATTGTCAATAAAATGGAAGTAAATTAAAGGAAACTGCTTAAATCTGACCTAGAGTTTATTGCTTATATTGAGTTGAATCAGATGTTTTTTCTGTCAGGTGCTGTGGAAGCCCTGTACCTCTTATCCTTTGTCTCCAACAGCAGTAACACTTTTTTTTTTTTTCTCTGTGCTTTCAAGAAATAAACACTATGTGAATTTGGTCTCCATGCGCAATAAACACAATTTAAGTAAAAAGCTTAAGAAAACCTTTTTTTCTCCTTTTAAACCTTGTTTCTTGCCAGTAATTCACAGTGTTTAGTATGTATTTTAAAATAAAAATATAAAATAAAATTGAAGCTTCCCACTATGATGTGGGAGTCTGAACACTTATTCCTTTAGCTCTGGTGGTTTTTGAGACCTGTGCACCAGCTCATCCAGGGACATTACCTGCCCCATGGTCCTCAGTTGAGAAAGGTAAATGATGGAGAATGGATCAGAAGACAGGGTTGGATTCTAGATGTTTACTGTGTCTTTTGCAGTAGCATCTCCAGGAGTCCACTGAGGATTTATATTTCAGAGGATAGCAGCTGACTGCCTAGGAGTTTGTCAAAGAATGAGAACAGAATTGTCTGAAACAGAGACATGATCACAGAAAAAAGAGTTGAGTGGCACTCATCACTCATAGCTTGTGGTGTGTTGAGTCCTTGTCCTAAGTCTGTTCTTAGTGGGCCCTTCTGGCAATGCTTCTGTGGGGAATATAGAGACAAATAACACAGTGACTCTGCAGGAGCCAATGAAAAACTCTTTCTGAGCAAGGAGTAAATATTGGATTTGCATTGGAGGTGAGAAAGTGGTCAGGTAGCTGGCAGATTGAAGGTAGGAATTAATCGTGAAGTGAGAGATTAGGCAGCACAGGAAGATGATGCTGAAGAAGCATAAAGGCAAGGACTACCATGGTCCTTATGGTTGATGAGTGAAGACAGGTGTCAACAGACGCCACAAATTTACCACTGCAGTGAGAAACCAAGGAAGGTTATGTTGCCATCAGTCTCTCAAATGGTGCTAAGACTCTGCACCGATGTTCCGTGAAGGAAGGTTTTACTTGTGTGATGGCTGAGCTCCTGGACAGGTCAGAGCAACAGCTGAAATCTGGGCCCTACATGACGTTGCCCTGAGCTGGCTTTAGAAGATTCAGGTGTTTTCATCTGCACAGCAAGAAGGGTAAAAGCTGGAGGAAGCTTAAGAGAGTAATGATTTCCCCCACATGGGAAGGAGACATTTAAATTCCCCATTGCCTGGGATGTCTGATCGTGTTAAGCGCAATCCTTCCAACTCTGTCAATACAAGGAGGACCTGGATATTGATCATTTACGTTGTGCATGATGGATAATCTAATTTTTCTACAGTATTCCTTATCCAAGCTGCTTTGCTCAATTAAACTCTGCTCAGCAGAGACTATTCAAATCTGCTGTAAAGTTCATGTCATGACCACATTTCCTATCAATTTCTCCACCGGAATATATATTAATGGAAACATGGGGATATATTAATTGTACAATTTTGAATAAATGCAACCTTAGCAGAGTACATTTTTTATTATTATTTAATAATTATGAGTTCAGGCTTTTCTTAATTTCCTGCTGTGAGCTTTTAAAAGTCACTGCAATGCTGAAACATAAATAGAGTATGTGATGCAACACTTTGCCTGAGCAAATATCAGACATTTTTATCTCAGGAAAAATATAATAAAATAAAAAAAAAAATTCATTTGGCTCA
This sequence comes from Regulus satrapa, assembly GCA_013396955.1. NCBI lineage: Eukaryota > Metazoa > Chordata > Aves > Passeriformes > Regulidae > Regulus > Regulus satrapa. The sequence continues at coordinate 24,390 of VWZN01008451.1, forward strand.
TTTTAAATTTTTCACTGTTTAAACCAAATAAGGGAAAACTCAAATCAAGATGGAACAATATTTACTTAAAAAATTAAACCAATATTTGCTAAGACTTGAGTAAGCAAAAAATGATAAAAATCCATAGTAAAATTTCTAGAAAAAAAATCTTCTAAAACATGGATGAGAAAATATGCAACTTACTCGAGTTTTTCTCAGTAGGAACTTTATTACAATCCATAGGTAATAAAACCTGTGTGGAATGATGTTTAGATTCTCCCAGACAGTGGATAAGCAGCAATGGAGTCCAATGTGAGACACTAGGACAGGGTGACCTGGAACCACCCAGAACAGAGAGATCATCCTTGCTTACTCTCTCATCGCTTGGCCATCAAACTCAGGCATTCCCTCCCTTCCCCCTCTCCTCTTTGGTTCCTTCCTATTTCCTTGTCTTTATATTTTTTTTTTTCTTTTCGTCTTTGTCTTCGTTTCTTAGCCACTTGCCTTGTTCTGACAATATGATTACTTAATACTTACCTGCCAAATTAACTGACTTATTTTACCAACGAGTGGATATACCATTCCCTGACACTCAGTATTTGACAGTCCCACAATCTTTTCTGTGTCCATGAGGTGCACACTGCAACAGGAAAATTCCACTAAGCATGGTGGGCTTTCTCTACAACACACTACAGTTACATACCAGCACGAACCAGAATGTGTGTTGGTTTGCCCTCTCTCTTCAGCTTTTAAAGGCAATAAAATGTGAACAATTAAAAAAAAATATTTTACAACCTACTCATCCTCTCTCCTTTATTCCAAAAATCACACCCAACTGACCTCTTACCGAGAATGCGGTTCCATTCGGTAAGACTCTGTCTTTTCACAATGAAAAGAAAAAAACCCTATTCAGCTAATTGAGCAATTTGCTTAACTGGATACACTGCAAAAATGTATAGTGGAAATGCTAATGTATTAAGTATGAGTGTGTATTTGTATGCGTGGGGAAAAAGAAATGTTATATAAACGCTGTAGTTGGAATCCTGCATAAATACCCAAGGCAAAACAATTGTTACTGGAGGTATATTTTTAGGTTTACCCACTAAGAGTTGTTCATTGTCAATAAAATGGAGGCAAATAAAAGGAAAGTGCTTAAATTTGACCTAGAGTTTATTGCTTATATTTGACCTGAATTTTTTGTTGTTGTTGTTGAATGATACATACAGAGCTCAAGAAATCATCTTCTTTTTATTAACACAGTTTACTTGGAACCTAGCCATGGATCTGAATACTTTCATATAGAATCCACTGAGGAACCAGGCAGGGAGGTCTGCTATGCATAATCCTTTAAATGTTTTGCAAGACAACACCCAGAGCAGGGAGGGAACACCTGTAGCGCTGTGATGATGTTGGTGCAGTAGCTCGTAGCACAGCAATCGCCCAAAATCTGGCAATATGTTGCAGGAGAGTGGGGAAAAGGGATTTGAAATAGAATGGTGAGATCACTTTGTGGGGTGATTATCAGGGGCCCTTCCAAATGTGAAAGACAGTGTTAAGAATCACAGAATGCCAGCAGGTAGAGGACAAAGGCTGGACCTGCTCTCCCTGCTCTGCCCTTCCCTGCCTTCCAGAAACAGTCCTGAAGATGTGCCTTCCACATTAGGTGCCGAGCATGTTCCTGAGCCTGGAAATCCTCACAGGTACAGCACAAAACTGGGGCAAGAAACAGGTTACTTACCCCATCTTTGTTTTCCCCTTTCCTCTAAGTGGAAGGGGGCTGAGACTTACACAGGAACTTTCTCTGTTGCACAGCGATGTGAAGAGCACAGCCGTGGTAGCCCAAAAGTTGCTTTTAAGGAATAATCTACTGACTTTTCTTGCTTTTAGTTCCCAAATACTGCAGGAATGCAGTACCTGCGTAATGTGTGTACACTGAAGAATCTCCCTGCCAGGAGACGAGGTATTTGAGATTCTCTTTGTGGAACCTGTAGGCCAGCCACCTAAAACCATGGTTGTTTTCTAGGTAGCAGAGACAGTAACATCAGGACAATCTTACATCGGAGTGTGTTGAGAGGGTGAGCAGTGGAGCACAACACCAAAGTGGGATTAGGAAGCAACTGGGATGACATAATTGCCATTTCTTTTTCACTGCTTTTTCTTGTCTGCCACTATTTTATTCCACATTATAAAAATGAGGTGATGGAAGCAGCTCAGCAGTATCTGACATTTTAAGTTCTCCTAAAATACAAGGTGTACTGAGCTGCCAGTGGCACAGACTATGTCTGAAAGACTTTTTAAGCCTATAACTTTCTATTGCTTTTTCCTGACACAGTCCAAGACCTCCAAATGGGGTCCATCATCCTGCAGCATGACTCCCAATGATTCTCACAGGAGTGATCTCACCAGATATCTTTTGAGGTCCAGTCTGACATGGGTTCTATGAAATATAAGCCAGTCTTAGAAAGATAAAATTCACCCACTGAGAAGCTAAAAACAATTGCAGAGCTCCTAGGAAGGACTGAATCTAAGAGTTAGGGAGTTTTCCTGTCCAGAATCCATTTAATTCCCGGCCAGTTCAAACCCTCTTTTATACGAAGTGGACACTTTTTGTGCATTGTGTGGGAAGTAAGAAAATAGGTTTATTTTTCTTCTTTTGCCTTCTCTCTACATATACTGGCAACTTTATGGGCAGGTATTTGAGGATAAATGGATTGCCTCTTACACAAAGGTTTTAAATGAAACTTCTCTTTTCTGACTAAAAAATGGGTTAGTCAATTTTTAATGGCTTTCTTCTTCCACTGAAGATCATCAGCTTATATTTGATGCAAAAATGACACTATCATCATAAAAGCTCCTTCTGTTGGGATTCACTGCACCATTTAGACCAGATAGCAGTGTAAAGTCCTAATGGAGAAATAAACATTTGAGCATCTTTCCTGATACTGTAATTGCTACACTTAGGTGCTGCTGTATGTGAAAACAGAAGTACATAGAAATTTTCCTTGTTCATTCCATATGCTAGAAATTGTGCCGTCCTGCCTGCATATGTTGTTTGTTATATATATATATGTGTGATGTATACCAAAGCAGAAGTTTCCCTTCTCTTTCTGTGGTGATGGAGATGCTTTGTGACACAAAATGTAACTCTATTCCTGATGCCTCTTGGAGAGAAAAACTCATATAACCCCTCTGCCTCCCAAAACTCTGCTGTGAGAAAAACTAAGGATAAATTGCAGCAAGAAACTCTGAAGCTAGAAGTGTAGTAGAATGATGGAAGCAGAGATGAAGTCTCAAAGGTGGTGAGATATGACAAAATTGGTGTGCTGCACTCAGAACTCTTGACGTCATTTGCTAGGAGTCACAGTCATACCATGTTCCAGAGATTTTTCTTCCTGCCAACCCTGTTGAGTCTCTGCAGTCCCTTCTTGGGAAAACCCCCTGCATCACCTGGAATGTGCTGACACAGCTGGGAAGCTCTGACACTGACATAGGTCACTCAGGGATGGGGCCATCTCCTCATTTTGCTGGGTTCAAACCCTCAGCACCCTGGCTCAGAGAGGTACTTGGAGCAGCAGCTGTCATGGTGTAGCACTTCTCTGGCTGAATGCTTGGCTGTGACCAAGTGGAATTTTGGCTTTTGGAAGGTGGGGATTCAAATGCTTTCTCTGTGGCTGGCCTATATTTATGCTAAGGAAAGAACCTGATACATGAAAGTAGGGAAAAGGGTGCTTGCTGGGAAGAAAACCCCACTAAATTACCCTAGCTAAGGGCACTCTAACATTAGGAAGTCTCAGTTTAGGAATGGACAGATTGGGGAACATATTTTGTTGACCTCTCTTCCCAGAGTAATTGAAAATTATTCAGCTCTGCTGAGTGTAACTGCCAGTAGCTTCTGCTTGATATAATTGAGTTCTCTACCCTCAATTTGTTTGCTTGTGTTTCAAGCTTTGAAAAAAGAGCACTTAACCTTTTATTGTTTATTCAGATTTATTTAGAGAAAACAAAATCTCTGTGGCTGGCTCTGTCAACTACCCACATTTTTGCTGATCTCTAGAATGAGGTGAGTGTCAATAAAAAGCAGCTCAAAACCTCTTTCTTCCAGGATGATTACTGACAGTGTAAACAGTTTTCAGTGATATTGGATGTCACTGATTATGTTAGCACGTGGAATGGATACAGCCCTGTTCCTCTCAAAGGACTCAACATGTATTTGTGCCTACAATCATTGTGTCATTTATGTTTGGATCTCATCCAGAACACAAGAAACTCTAAAAACATTAAAACGTGGACATTTTAAGTGTCTTGATCTCAGAGAAGATCTCACTGCAATTGGAATCCATTGCTCAGGCATGAAACTTCCCAGTGCAAAGTTCAGTGCTGCTTATGACATAGGTGGGATTTTATTAGATCATAGATATCTAGCCTGGGTTTTGCTTTTGTTGTCTTATTTTCCACCACATTTAAGAAGAGGCTTTGTACCACTCTGCAGCCTCTTTAGAGCTCAGAGTGCTTTCTATGCAACCTGACTTTACCCACAGAATCACAGGATCCCAGAATGGGTCAGGTTGGAAGGGAGCACAGTGAATCATCTGGTCCAACCTTGGGGCATTGTGACCAGTCAATTCTGCAATATCTCCAGTGTGGGAGACTCCGTACCTTCTTTGGCAAATCCATGCCAACTCCATGCCTCTTTGGGCAATCTGTTCCAGTATGAAAAACCTCTGACTGGCATATCATGTGTGAGAGAGGCACACGATGACCTTGTATTTTTATTTTTGAGTCTTGCTCCTTCAAGTGGGCACGAGGCAGTGTGCTCCTTGTTTCAGGCTGTCAGAGAAGGCAGGGGATAACTCTGCAGTGCCTGGCAGGATGTTAAAGGTTTACAGAAAGCTGCGGGCAGGGAGCTGGGGAAGATCAGGGTAGATGTAGGTGTCAGAGGTGTCAGGAGAAGTGTACATCATGTCACCTGGTGAGTGAGCTGGGGTAAGAAATCAAGAGCTTTTTTTCTGCCTAAAATGGCTCTAATTCCCCAAGCTGGGAACCTAACCAGGGAGCCCCTTGCTCTCTGGCCTCTGACACCTTGAAGTGGAGCTGTTGATTTGGGTCCATATCCCTCTGGCTGGTAATTCCCAGAAGGGGAAAACAAGGTCTGTATCACTTAATGTTGAGGCGCTGTGGAGCTATCACCACTGCTGAAAATCAGTGATAACCAAACAGTGTGTGACCCCCCTTCCCCAGGCATGTGCCCTCCCTACAGACCTTCACAGAGGGTTCTGCAGCCCAGAAAGACAATCACTGCCCAGGACATAGAACACATGGCTGCTTTGGACTCCTCTGTGGCTGCAATGCAGTATCAAGTGCGTTTGCTGACTTGTAAATCCAATGATTTCAGGATTCGTTTTTTAATCTGTGGCAAAGGAAACATGGCAAAGGAAACAATCCATGGGAGTGTGTGGAGTGGGGCACACAGAAGGGAAAGCTTGTGCTTTCACCTTCAGCTTCTGATTTCTCTGCCTTTAGCTTTTCTAGTGGGCTGATACATCCTGTGGCAACCTTCATGGTCAGGCACAGCAGCTTTTGGGGCTCTGAAAAGAAAATTATGACTATCCTCAACCTCTACTTTTCAGAATAAATCTTGTCCAGAATAGCTCTATTGTTCCTCACACAGTAGAAAACTGTTGGCTTTCCATGGCTTTGGCAGGGTTGTAATAACTCTGAGGGAGTGATTTTGCCTGAGACTGTGTCTGTGAATAACCTTTCATAGGCAGTGATCCCGCAAACATTCTGGCATGTAAGTGTTCTTATGGGTTTTTCTATGCATGAATGTGCAGGACTGTTGGAACTGAGGGCTTAGGCATGGAGATGTTAATGTTTGCAAAGGTAGTAATTTCTCAAGTGTAATGTCAAAAACTTGTGCTCAGTCTGGATGGTTTTCTACTGTTCTGGAAGTTTATCAAACTGTATAACTTCCTAAACAGGACTGTGCATGGTTGTTTCAGACAGACACCTGTCTGAAGAAAGGAAAGTTCATGATGTTTTAACATTAAAGAGAATTTGGACTTGTTTTTGCAAAGATGCTGATAAGTCTCTTTGTTTTTGTTGTTGGCTTTTCTGTTTTTTTTTTTTTTTTTTTTTTNTTTTTTTTTAAAGAATCCATACAATATTCCTATATAGACAAAATGAATTTCCTGATAGGAAAAAGTAATCCAAACCCATACTTGTTCAGCTCTTCACTGCCACTTTATAGAGAACAGAACCTTATATAAACACATATGCGCTAATTAACAGCATATATGGATGGACATGTTGGTTTCATGTGGTTCTGACTCTGGAGTGTTCATCACTGACTGGCATGAGTCTTTCATTTCTTTGCCCTGTCCTGATTCTGGCCAGGACAGGGTTAATTTTTACAGCACCCAGGAAGGGCACTGTTCCTTGAGCAATCAGGGGTGAACCCAATGTGAATGGTTCACCTATCTTGAACGCTCTTGTTACTATTGTTGTCACTGTTCGTTTTTTTTTATTTCATTGTTGTTTCTAGTAAATTGTCCTTACCTCAACCTGTGATCTTCACCTTTTTGTGCCTCCAATTCTCCTCTCCATCCCTCTGAAGGGCTGAGGGGGATGAGTGGGATGAGGGGGAAGTGAGTGAGTGGTGCACAGTGGGAACACTAAATTGGGGAATACTACTGGTAAACTACAACATGCCCATAATTTCCTATAGCCATGGGAAACACCCATAGGAAATAGACTGGCCATTGAATGCAGAGATCAGTCACCTCAGCCATTTGTTACTGTCACATTAGAAGAACTGAGGTTGTGACAGTGCTTCCTCCTTAATCAGCTCAAAGTGAAGGGTCCTCCCAGGCAGGTAAAATACCGCTTACTTTTTCCTCTTACAAAATGGAATGGTTTTGAGCAGCGCCATACGATTAAAGATTTTGCAGTGTTGCAGAAAGGTTGTTAGAGGTCAGCTGACACAAGCTGGGTGAGTTTAAAGGCCAAATCCTCAGTGGGGGCAAAGCATCACCATTCAATTGACATCAGGGAGGATGTCATGGTGGAGCTGCTGATAAGACTCCAAGTGGCCTTAGAGAATTAGTCTCAGGCAGAGGGCCTGCAGTGCTGCAATTACTGTGCTACTTTCTCAAATATTGTTCTAGTAACTCTATTTTTTTTCTTGTTCTGTTAGTATGTGTAATCCGTCAGAATCTGTTTTTTCCACTGCAGTACAGCATACTGTCAAATCCATGTCTTTTTGTCCAGCCTGCTTGCTAAGCTAGGTACAGTGATGGCATGGTCTGAATGCATCTAAGTTTAGTTTGCATTTAAGACATGTTTGAAAATTTAGAAAAATCTAAAAATCCTAAAAATCAACAGTGGTTTGCTTTTTTTTTTTTTTTTTTTTTTTTTTTTTTTTTTTTTTTGATAAGTGATAAAAGCTTTCCATGGCCTGTCTTGACACCTGGAAGCACTATGAAGCTGCTGATCATGATACAGTTTGGGTTGAGCCTGGTTGGTAGGGCAGGGTGAAAGAAGTAATCTAAATAAAAGTGCATGGCCTCTTGGACCCAAAATTGGTTGCCTTGCCAGTCCCAGTTCATTCATCTAAAAAAACCCCAAAAAACCCAAAAAACTAAACAGAAATAAAACCTCTGAAAATTCCTATCAGTTTCACAGCGATCATTTGCTTTTCTGGCTTCCACTAAGGATATCATTATGCTCTTTAGTCCTAACCCAGTCCTAACCTGCTCAGCTTTCTAAATAGTTAGTTTAATTAATCCCCTGCCTTTCTGATTGTGAGTGCTATGTATTGCAAGTGAGATTTTGATGCAAAGCATCACTAAATTAATTAGTTTTGGCCCTGATCCACCAGATTTAATGGGGGTATTTGCACGTTCAAAGGTAGACCACTGTTGAAGTGCCTCATTGAATGGAGCACTTCTCCCTTAATGAGAGGGGGCTAGGCAGCTTGGCCTCTGGCTGCTGGATGAAGTTATCAGGGGTGCTTACTGCCTCGGCAGACAACCTCTGCTCCTGGCAAGCCATGATGTTATTTTAGTTATGTCTTTTGCAGAAGTGGAACATCTTGAATACTCATCTTATTTTTATGCCTTCTTCTGTATCCCACTGTTACCTCATATTGAAGGTGTTCTCACTGAATTTGTGGTTTTCTCTATGCACATCTCAGAAGGCACTTTGGTTAAGGCCATGAGAGAGATCTACTTTGAAAGGTTTGATTAACAACACCTTAGATGTTAGATTCTTAATGGAATTGTTCCTGTGTGTTCATGGACTGATAGTATTAGTTTGATTCTTGGCCAGCAGTTATTGTTACCTTGCAGACTGAGATTAAAATTGATGCTATCTTTGTGTTGCTGCAGGATGATAGTGTGTTCCACATCAACAGACAGCACTTGTTAATTTTTGTCAGGGTGTACATAAGGAAGAAGAAGAGCAAATATTGCCAGCCTGGCTTTGGTTTCTGTGGCTGTTTAGTTTAGATCAGCTCAATGAGTGGCCGGCGATCTGTGTCTTCCTTCAGTAAAACTCTGGGTGTTTCCCATCCGTCTCACTGAAGATGGAATTTCATTCTGTGAATTTTCATGGGCTTTTCTCTGAATAGGATAACTGTGCCCAGCAGCACATGGAAAGATTCAACAGAGTGTTGCAGAGTTTTTTAAACAGCTCCTCTGACAATCGTGTCCTGATAGTTCCGCCTGGCTGGATAAGATGCTGCTGGAGTTTCATAACCATATGGAATAGGTATTATAAGACACTGAACTCAATAGACGAATCACAGACCTTGAGTTTCACCCTTGAAGTTGAATGATGAGAAGCAAAACCACTCAGGCAGAAATGCAACCCCGTTTGTGAATCTAGTGTCTGAAAATGTTATCTGAACTGCTGTTGGGAAACTATTGTTTTACTGTCTTTTATTTGCTAGTTCCCTGGGTTCCAGGGCAGCTGAGGTGGATTACATAAAAACTTCAGGATGATCTTTCTGTTCAAGGCAATACTGATGCAGCACTTCATCTCGTGAAGTTAGCTCTGAAAGACTAGTTTATTGAGGTCCTGGCTGACTCCTACAGCTTTTCAGATTTCCATCAGCACCTTTGGGAGCGGAGAAGTTAATTCTGGCCTACTAAACAGTCCTGCCTGCCCTCCAGGAGAACGCTCCCTCCCCTCATAAGACAAGGAATAGTTTAGTGGTGCTACTGTGGGTAAGGGGGTGCAGTTTGGGGTAGACTAATAAATTCCTGGTTGTCATGGAATTATTCTCCAGCAGCAGTGATATAGGCTGTGGTCTTTCCTAGACTTTCTTCCTTAGTTCCAGAATATTCTAGGAACCCTTTTCGACTGACCTACAAATAAAACAAAAATCTGTTTACCCTTAATGACCCTTTGGCAAGATGCATGCATAATGTAAACTCAACTACTTTTTGCTTTAGCTTGTGGACAAGTAGTAAAGAAGCAAACACTGGAGTCAAGGTGCAAAGCAGCCTGGAGGGAGGAATTTCAAGGAATCACAGCCAAATAGTGCAAGTTTTTGTCCTCCTTTTTGCAGAAGGGAGATGACTAGTGGTATAACATCTGTGCAAAAAAAGTCAACATCCATCCTGAATGATCGTTCACAAAAAAAAAAAAAAAA
>VWZN01008451.1:34072-62045 GCA_013396955.1 Regulus satrapa
AAAAAAAAGCCTTGCAGACCCTGCACTGCATCTATCCCTTTTTTAAGATAATGATGATTCTAATTCTAGCTGTTTGGCTGTGTTTTCTGCAAGGCAGCCTGGCTCCCCAGGCAGGCCTCTCACCTTCCTCGGAGCCAGGAGCCTGGCCCATGCCAAGGTGGTCATTTCCCAGGGCAGGAGCTGCCCAGGTGCCCCGCGCGTTTGAGGGGAGCACGGCGGTCATGAATACGCGGCAGCCTGTGGTGAGAGCCCTGCCACTGTTAAATTTGTAGCCAATTAGCCGTGTTGTACAATTCCAGCAGAGTAACACCAGTCTCTATAGACTTGGTATAGAGAGAGAAATTAGTTTAGACAAATACCTCTTAATCCCTTGTTCTTGGCTGGGTTGGGGCGCCTACTGCTAAGTGCTAATGGCACGGGGAAATCCCAATTTCCAGTGTCAAGGGCTTCGAGGAATCAGGCTATTAAAGAGAGACGTTTATTCTGCATTAGCTTTGATCAGCAGGTCCTGGGTGAAATCTCCTTAAATAAATACCCCGTGCAGCCTCTCGCTTGGGGAACGCGGGGCCGGGCCGGTGGCTGAGGAGAGGGTGCCAGGGCCGCTTTCTGCTGGGCCTCGCCCTGCGGGAGCAGTATCACAGATTCAATTAGGCTGGAAAAGACCTCCAAGATCATCGAATCCAACCTGTGACTGAGCCCCACCCTGGACCACGGCACGTCCAGTATTTCCTTAAACGCCTCCAGGCGTCCTCCGCCACATCCCTGGACATCCCGTTCCAATGTCTACTCAACCTTTTATTTGAAGAAATTCCTCCTTATGTCCAACCGAACCCTTCCCAGACGCAGCTTAAAACTGCTCCTCTCATCCTGTTGCAGTCTGCCTGGCAGACGAGGCGGTCGNCCGGCCGTGCTGCCGCTGCCCCGCCGCCGGCTCCGGCCCCCTGCAAGGCGCTTTGGCAAGGGCAGGGCTGGGTCCCTCGCCCGGTGCCGCAGCCTCCCCGCTGTCCCTGGGCGTTGTGCATCGCCCAGCTCGGTCGGCCCCCGGGCTGGGGAAGCCTTGCAGGGCGAGCGACGCTGGGAGCCGGCGATGCCTCTCCCGGAGCCTCGGCCCGACCCCCGGGGGGCCGAGTGAGGCAAACCCGCACGGCCTCGCCTTCCCTGCGCCGGTCGTCGATACCTATTTTAAGTATTAAAATGTCGCCGTTTGCAACGCAAACGCCCCGGTGCTGCAAATAAAGCTTAAGAGGGAAATTAGTCAGTCAGCGTCGCTGCGCCCTGTGCCCGTGTCAGGTAGCTGGAGCCTTTCCATGGCATTAAAGGATAATACCTCGCGCCTGGGGCTGCCACGAGGAGCAAGAGCGTATTTTACACTTCAGCCTCCCCGCGTATTCTAGATGCAATTTGCGAAATGATAGTGACGTCTAAATAAGCTAAGCATATAATAAAAGATGAAAATTGTATAGGAATCTCCCTGGACACAATTATCAGGTTCTTGTATCATTGTTTAGGTGCTCCAGAAACTTCTGGGACTGAGGGGAAATTGCATTGACACATTCAAAATAACTTAGGAACCGACCAGCATTTTCAGATCACAGAGTGGCATGCTGGGAAAAAAAATAACGTATTGCTCCTAAACACTAATTGCATGCACTGGGTCCTGGTCCATAATTGGAATGTGAGCAATGTGTACATATAAAATGTAGCAATTTCTGTACTTACGCAAGTAGCTGTTATCTAAAAATTACATCGCTTACTACTGTGTTAAGTTTATGACTGTTTCCTGGCATTGCCTGGACACAGAGTACCTGCAGAAGGAACCTGCTGGGTTTCTGAACGCATCAGGTACATCCCAGCATTTCTGTGACTTTGGAAGAATGTTAATAGCATGACAGTAGCACAGCAGGCCCCGCAGCAGACTGGTGGAGAGGGAGGATGAGCAGTGCTGGCTACATTAGGGCCACTTTGCAAGCATTTAAAATAATTTTGCAGGTGAAATACCCATGTATCAAGCAAGGATATGAAGATGGATCGTGTGCAACTTGGATTTCTGAGTGTTTTGCTTGTAAGTACCCTATTATTTTTCAGCTGTAAGTAACAAATGTGTCTGCAAGTCCCTGTTTACCTCTGAGCCTTTTCTTCAAGCAGGACGTTGGGTCTGTGCCGTGGCCTTTTAATGCACAGATTCATTATCTGGTCTGCTCTGATCACATTTTCCATGCCCCTTCGTGTTTATCCTTGGGGTTAGCATCTGTTAATGCTGTGGTTGTATCTATGTTGTCAGGAGCTAACAGCCATAAACTGCCTCTCCAGGGCAGCTGGGTTGGGCTGTTCTGCGTGATGGGGCCTCTGCTCAGCTTGGAGGTGTGATTCCAAGAGGTGAGTCTGGTTTATGGAACTTTGTCGCCGTCCTTTCTGCAGAGTGCTCCCAGAGTGTGTGTACTTTCCATTGTGGAGAGTAGCAGGGGTCAGCTCTATTGTCAGATGGGGTATTGCAGGGATGGTACTTGGCCATGAATCATGCCATTCTCTGGTGAGTCAACACCTTTGAGTGAAAAAAAATTTAATAAGGAATTCCCAAGTGCTGGGCTCTTAACTCCTTGGCACTGGGAAACTGTGAGGATGACTGGAGACTTCTCCACTGTGGCAAAGATACCCAGTGGCTAAGGTTAACACAAAGTGAAATGCACATTGGAAATAAATTGTGGATTTTTAACATTTAATTAACTATTCAGACAGATTGCCAGGAGGTGTAGCAGAATTTTTTTTCATAGCTTTTAAGTTTTTAAATGAACACGGGTTGTCTTTGTAGAAGATATACTCTAATCCAAATGTAAATTGTTGGGATCAATGCAAGAATTACTGGATGAACTTCTCTGGCCCTTGCTATGCTGCATGTCAGACTAGATGATGGTAACAATCACTTGTGGCCATAAAAATGTATGAGCAGTAGAAAATTATAAGTTTGAGAAGAATAAAATGATATGAAATTAACTCCATAACAGAAATATTTTTTTCAACATAAACTCCTCTTTAACTTCTTTTGCATTATTTCACACACTCACTGGAAGCAGCACATATTTATAGTTGCATGTTCACATTAAAAACAACAGTTGAGAAACTTAAATAAGGGAAAATTAATGTAGTTCAGCAGAATGGAACTGACTCCCAGTAAAAGGTCTGTCTGACCTGTTAATTTGCTACTCGGTTTCCTTATGGAGAAACAACTTTCTGCAGCTTGTACTTAACTGACTCAGTTTTTAGAAATTTCCCCTTTTAAGATACAATATGATTTAATAGGTAATTGACTTTAGGCAACAGGTAATTGAGTAAGAAATCTATCTTTCGTAATAGATGAACTGTATTTGTATTTAACCGTCGTAGATAACTGTCTCTGAAGAGCTTGAAGCAGGTTTTCAACTTCTCTGTGTTGTCCCAATGATCCTGAGAACAAGCTCCAGACTTCAACAGAAGCACAGTTAGCTGGGACCTTACGTTTATTAGGCATGTTCAAAAATCTCTGTAAGTGAGTAGGAGGTAGAGAGAATAGGGTGAACACAATTCCTGTGTGACTACCTGAACTGTCAACTCCATGTGACACAAGTCCACTGAAGTAAGTAAAAACATAGTTCATACTATGAACCAGCTTTTTGCTTAGGGATTATTTTTTCCCTGAGGGTATTCAAAGAGAGGAATGAAAATAAAAGCAAAAAGTCAAATCAGGTTTTTTTTTTTTTTTGTTTTTTTTTTTTTTTTTTGTTTGTTTTTTTTAATAAAAAGAGGGTGTGAAGGCCTCATATTGCTAATATTTTTCTTGCAATTTCTCAAGCATAATTCTTGAGAAAGGACTTGATCTGCCTGGAGTTGAATCATGTTGTGTGGTTTTGCTTTATTTTGAAAGGTGGAAAATCTTGAGTTGCCTGTTTCTATTTTGAGTGAGGTGAAGCAATAATAAATAATGATTTTGACACATTGGAGATTTTCAATACTTTCTTCCTTAGTGTAACAGAGATCTGGCCCAGGTTCCTCTCTGACACATTTTCTATGAGGAACTGTCTGGGCTGTTCACTCCTTAACAAGGAAAAAGAAAACCCTATTTTCCAAAACTTTTCCACAGTAAGAGTGACAGAAGAGAACTAGATGCTTCCTGTATGTGATTCATCTGGCCATTATCAGCTGCTACATTATGGTGAGGTAATTTGTAATTTGAATACATTTCTCTGCAAGGGCTATAGATTATGAGCTTATCTTTAAAAGTCTGCATTGTGTTTACCTGGTGTTGGCCACTGAACATTAACTACAAATAAACATGAAAGAATAGAGGAGAGAACAGGAGGTAATATTTTCCAAAAATACTTAATAAGCAAAAAACCCAAATTCTTGTAAAGCAAAAGTGGTTTGTGGATTCATAGAAAAGGGAAAATAGTAAAAAGGAGGCAGAAGAAAAGTACAGAGGGCAAAAAAGAAAAAAAAAAATCTTTCCCTTTGCTGGGGCCCAGATGGGAAAATAAAGGTGGCTACGTGTTCTCTTGTAGATGCAGTAGCTGAAGTCTGGCCAAATGAGGAAGACGACCACTTATTTTCAAGAGAATATAACCCAGCGGTAGGGCTTGGAAAACAGATGAATGTTGAAATCTTCTTAATACATCTGTGCTCAGCTGAGTGCCTTCTCTGATACCGCTCAAGCATCCTGTAACGTAACAAGCACCTGCAGCTTCCAGCACTTCCAGTAATGCAGTCGTGCCTTCACTTTGCCCTGCCTTTCTCTGGGAAACAGCTTGTGTTTGTGTACAGATGGTGGGAGAGTAGGAGAAGAGATGGGTACCATTCCAGCACAGTAAAATATCAGGAGGGGAACTACCTCTCTCCCACTGCCTCCCCCAAATTCAGCCCTAAGCTGCAGCCTGGCCTATCTCAGCAGCCCCAGAGTCAGGGTGAGGGTGGGTCCATCTGCTCTAGTGACGTGGGATAGCACTGGGAGCTGTCCTGACACGAGCTTGATTGTGCTGTTCAATTTAGAAAGTGGTCCCTGGTACAGTTCTGACCTGGGATGGTTAACTTTCTCTCTAGCAGTTTTAGTCTCATTCATTGCTTTCAGATCCAAGTGCCCTTTAACCATCAATCAGCTGAGAATATTTTCTCTCCAAGTTTTTCTGAGATTTGCATATCTAGGCTGTGTCTAGTGTCTCCTTGAAGGTTGCTGTAACAACTGTGCTTTCTTTTTTGTCTCACAGACTTTCAAATCTCCCCAGAATCAGAACAAATTCCTCAGCCTTGGAAGCACCCCTTTGTTTGGACTGTTGCACATATTGTCAGTGCGTGGCTATTGATTCAACAACTCAGTGGACAAAAGGAGCATTCTGGATTCTTACACTTGCCTTTAAATGAAAGTTGTCAATTAGCCCCTTCAGTTTCAAAGGAGTTTAAGCTGACCAAACAATCTGACACCTATTCACTCACACAAAGGGGAAGAAATCAGGAGAAGTAAATATCGCATATTAAGTCTCCTTGTCTATGAAATCCAAAGAGTTGCCAAAATCTCTGATACTGTCTAAACTCTTCATTCCAGGATCTAAAGTGTGTATTCATGCCACCATTGTCTCATCTGCAATTGAACACTGCAATGGCTTTTAATCTGCTTTCTTTCTACCCTCTCTTGTTCCTTGACCCTGGACCTGTCAAAATCACTTACTCATACTAATCTGATTGTATAGTTCAGCTCTCTGAATCTCACCTCTAATTCCGCTTGGTTTATTTATTTCCTATTTTGTAGTTATTTCCCTTACTTCTTCAGCTAAAGGAACATCTTTGTCTTCTCTTTCCGTAACTTCTTAAACCTCATATTGCTCTGTTGAGTCCTGTTCCAGGATCATATATGGCTATAGAAGGACTCTGTATTTAGCTGGGAACTGGAATTAGTCCTCTGCCCATCTGCATTATGTTTTCTAAATATCCATATTTGAGTTTTTTTCTGCACTTGCATCAGCACATGGAAAATAACATTTATCCAGGCAAGGCATTTTTGGTGCACTGGACTTCCCTACATTTTATGGAACTGATTCAAACCTCCAGAGCCTGTCTGTGATACAAGGGATGATACTAGGAATGAACAAGAAGCATTGGTGAAAACTACCAGAGTAACTGGAAAACCAGGTAGGCCAAGGTGGTCAAGAAAGCAGCCTAGTTTTAGGTCCTATGTTTTATGGTGGTCCAACCTGGAACCATCTCATGGGATCATAGAACCATTTAGACTGGAAAAAAAGCCTTTCAGTATCATTGAGTCCAGCTCTAAAGCTAACACTGACAGGTCTGCCACTTAACCATGTCCCTAAGCACCACCTCTCTGATACCTTCCTCAGTGTCATGTCTTTTAAGCACCTCCAGAGATGGTAGCTGAAAAGACACTTGATAAATCATTTATCTTACAGATCTCCAGGGACCTCCTCTAAGATTGTGAAAGACCATTTTCCAAATCTATACTCTGTCTGATTTCCAGATGAAACTTCAACCCACATTTCCTGCAGCTCTGGAAATGTCTAAACTCCCAAGTGGTATCTGTTTTTATGTGTGTTTTTCTCCTGCTCTGCTGAAGCCCTACAACAGCTAAACCATCAAATTCAACTGTATGGAAGAACAGATCAGCATTTTTTTAGCAAAACAGTTTTTGGCATGAAAGCACACTGGTTTGTTAACCATGTTTTCTTGTAAAAGTCAAATCTGCCTGAGTGTGGCTACTGGTTCAGACACTGGTGGTCTGCAGTGTGAGAGTACCTATTTTGCATTTGTACCACTCAGTGTCCTAGCCACCTCTCTTTCTCTACAAGTTTTCTTGAATTCTTCCTTGTATTTTTCTTTTGATTACAAAACTGTTAGCCAATACTGGGAGGTGGTGTGTGTATGTCTTGCATAATTTTCTTTTTTGAAAAAACAAAAATCCATTTCTTTCTCTGTTACTGAGAATAGAGTCATAATTTTCCTCTTGGTTGTGGAATATAGACCAGGTTTTTGCCAATGCTATTTAATGTCTCTTCCAATAATCTGTCTTGTTCAGATTTTCTTGTAAAAATAAGTCCCTGCAGTAATTCATATTCTAGTTCTTTAAATATATAACAACACTCCCTAGTCTGTTATGAAATATATTAATTTCTCAGTCACATTTCTTATTACCCAGGTAGGAAAGATGCGAAGCTCCAGTCTACAGCTCTCTGGAGTCCTACTGTGGCAGTTTCTGAGAGGGCTCCTGTTTTTGTGTGTCCTCCCAGGAGGAGTGGCTGAACTGACAAGGATCTCCTCTCGTCTTGTCTCCCAGTGACCTGTCACAAACCAGAGGCAGCCCTGAAAACCTCAGAGGCAAGGTACAAGGAAACCTGTGTTGGCCGTGTCTAAATTAACTGGCTCCTGAAGAGAGACTCTTTCCACGCTGTCATTATTAAAAAAGGAAAGAAAATAAACCAGAAACCTAAAAAGCCCAAACAAACAAAAATCAAAGCTTTGAAGAAGGAAGGTAAGTAGTTTTTCTCTGAAATTTCTGCTTTTTAAATGTTTTGAGCATTTCTCAATCCAAAGAGGTGCCTCATACTCTGCTGAATCCTGTTGGATTCATGACGTCATGTGGTTGGGTTTCTCACATGTTAATGGTATGAAAGTATGTCTCTTTTTGTATGAATTTTCAATCTTCTAAGCTTAAATTTTTGGAAATGTCTCTTTGTACTCGCATTATGATAAAAGAGGGGGGTAAAAGTGCCTCATCTATCTTTTCTATCACACTCCTTATTTCCTTTACATTTGACCATTTACTCTTATTCATTTCATCTAATCTCTTAGGTAAACAGTCCAATTCTATTCCATTTTGTTTCATTTCTGAGGTTTTCCACATCCCTAATTATTCTCATCACCCATCCTTGAACTCTTTTCCTCTGTGATATATCCTTTTTTGACATTTTAGGTGCAAATTGTTGTAGGTGCAATTTAGATCACTTAAATGTCCAAGTCCCTGACTTATGGATGCAATCAGGGACTCAGACATCTAAGTAACTAGATTGCAGACACAAATAATTACATTGCAAAATGTGCCTGCAAGTTTTGTGCCTGTGAGAAATGGCTAAAGCCAGACTGAAGATCAGAGCCTTAATCACAAGCAAAATATTCTCCTCACTCTTTAATGGAGAAAAGATTCTCTCCATTTGAACAAAGTACTAACACAGAAGAAAAGTCAAAGTCAATTGTTTAAACTCTATAGACCTATAAGTGTAATAATGAATAGAGTAATAGGTCAGAAAGATGTGGAATAATAATAATAATAATCATAATAATAATAATAATAATAATAATAATAATAATAATAATGTTGTCTGAGAACCTTATTGGGAGAGAAGAGTACAGTGCACTGAGCTTCCGTGATAACCAGTGTTTGTCATTTGCATGTTTCTGTCTTTAAAAATGAGACTTGAGATGGTTTACTTTGTGGCATTGAAATATTACTGTCATTGATTTAGAGGAAGAAGGTTTAAGACACTTTGCTGATGTCCATGATCCAATATTCTAGAAAATTTAGTGTAATATTATTGAAAATTATTTTGAACAAAGTTTTATCAATCCTTCTCTTTACAAATTAAATGTCTTTCTAAGATGATGTTTCAGCAGACTGCAAAGTTGAGGTCATGCTGTTTAATGGTGGTGCTAGTGGAAAAGTTGGAGTGAGAGCTGTATTTTTTTAAAATAAAAAAATTACTTGAACTTGATCCTTATTTCTTAGATTTTCTATATTGACTGGAATAAGGTTTCATTTTCATCTGAAAAAATACAGCTCCTCTTTCAAACATGTGAAGAGAAGTGTTTATGCTTTCTGCTATTTATTTGAAAAGAAAAACATCTTTTTGTCTTCAAAAACTAAAGCTTTCTAATATTTAAAATTAATGGAATACTCTGGTTTGGAAAATGTTCAGTTTCATTCCTTTTCGTTAACCTTTCTGAAAAAGAAAGTCAAAGATAAAAAAAAGCAGTACATAAATACTTAGAGTAGGGACTGCTATGTTCTAGAATTAGACATCGTGATAAACTTGGATTTTATTCCATAACTATAGATAAATTTCAAAATATTCTGGACCTATAATTCTATTTGCTCTATGGACTATCGGTACTGGAAGAGGAGATAAAAGTTAGTGGGGTGAATTTATAATGGTGTCTGCACAATTTCAGCCATTTTTTTCCTCCTTTCTTCTCAAATTCCATTTTGATTTATTATATATTTCAGCTCTGTGTTTGCTCCACTTCCATCCTGTGCCTCCTGAGATTGGTTGGATATTATTGCCAAACCATAGTATGGACAAAGCAAAAATAAGTTGATTTCCAGTATAAAATAACTTTCAAATCTCATCAAGCCTGCCTATAGTACAAGAAATTTCTTTCCACAAGAGAGATTGTATCCTCAAGATTATTTTTCTTAAAGCCTGTATTATTTACTAGTGGGGTCCACATTCAGATAACTGTGATGAATAATTTGTCCTCAATTGTGTGCCCCTTGTTACTCACATAAGAGAACTTATGCAAGTTTAATTAAACTTGTTAAGTTTAATTAAATGGGCCTTAATAAGTCCCTCAGAATAAGAATTCTATCTAGAATTGCTTAAATATTTAATCAGCTCTCAACTAAAATCCCTTTGGTTAGGCATCCATGATCCTATCTTCTCATTGAAGACAAAGAGAAAACTCCAAGTAATTTTAAAGGAAGAAGAAACAAATTCAGTGCCTATGTGTCAGATTTATGAAATGAAAGAAAATGAGCCCACAGAAAGAAAGAAGAACCACACAGAAACCTTTAGGTGCACTTTCAGAGAACAATACCTCTCTGGAATCAAGCCACATTTCTTAGCTAGACTAACTGGTATGTCTTTGAACTTGGGCAGAAGGAGAAGCACCTGAGAAAAAAGTTGATGCAACAGCCTCCAAGACTTGCATCTGGTGCTTGCTCTTCCTTGATCTAGCAATTTCTCCCTACTCAGAGGTCTGGTGGTTTAAGCTAAACTATATGACTGTCTAATAGTGAGGCAATGAATACAAAGACTTCTTTTCTATGGGTGGAGCAAAATGGGGGAAGCATCATTATTGTCACAAGATCAGGATCCAGTGGCTGGGCAGTAGCAAGCACTAGCCTTAACAATGGTGTGCAAATTGAAATGGGTGCAACTGTGTGGGTGCTTCTCCTGTGCTCTGTTCCTGGTCAAACACATCTGGTGTAGTCTGTCTGTGACTTTTACGACCTAGCACATTTTTCTACATATACAGCCTAGAAACAAAGATCTAGAATAGGCCAGAAAGGGTTTTTCAGAGAAATGTGCACTCTTGCCTTTGACCATATAGTAGCTCAAAAGGGAAATCTACATTTTAGGGTTCTAAAATTCTTTGAGGTTATTTCCCTCCTGCCTAATTTTCCTCCCTGAGGAAGAAACATCTCTCTCTACTTTACATTCTTCCAAAATTATTTTAAAACTTAACTGTACCTTTCCTTGCATTTCAGACATAGTCAACATTTTCAACAACCTTCTGAAAAACAGGTGGGATTATGATGGACACGTGGCTAAGATATGGCGGAGCTATGTGGAAAGCAGAGTTAGAATTATTTCTCCAAAGCATTAGTGCAATTTCACATGCAACCACTTATCTAACAAATCTCAGAAGAATTTAGATTATATTGGTTATTTTATGCCTCAACTCTACCATTTAAAATTATTTTAAACATAACTCCATTGTGTTCCTCATCCAGAAAAGCTTCTTATAATTTCTTTGGGTTTTTTTTTTCTTTATCTATTACAGAGGCAAGATGCCTAACAGCTTGGGGCCTTTACAAGGCCTAGGATGCTTTGAGTTCTTCTTTTCTTATCTCTTCTCTTTGAAGTTGAATATTTTTTGTTTTAGTCCTCCTCTTTTTTCTTCTTCTTCATTCTGCTGTTCAATATTTACAAGCTTTGCAAGGTTTTCCTCTCTCTGCTCACCTTGTCCTGCTCACTACTGCATGGTGTCAATTGCTGACCTGGCACCTCACCAGGCTCTTTGGTCCTTGCCCACCATTTGCTGTGAAAGCACAAGATCATATGAAATGTTTGCCTAGTTCTTGCTTTGCAAAGGTTTCATGGCCATTCAGATAGCAGCGAAAAATTCATAAAAATCTATTAGGTTACAAAGACATCATAACCCTTCATTGCTGCTTTCAGAAATAATAATATTTGGCAAATCCTTTAGAAGACTTTTAAGCATCACCTATCCTCCAGGATGGAAGAACCTTGAACGTTCATAATGTTTCAGTTTGTCTTGTATTCAGTAAGTTTTTTGTGAAAACTCCCAGGGCCCCTAACTCCCAGCAGAACACTGCAAAGTTGTGGTAATAGCAGAAGATCTGTGTCTTGGGTTTTACTGAGTTTGAGTGTGATCTTATGAGAGATTCCTATGGTTGCTCACTTTTGCAAGTGCACTGACCAAGCTTCGAAAGCCTGGTCCTGTCCAGACAAGGTGAGAGCCTCTGTGCTTGAATCCTCTCCCTTCAGATGACAATTGGCTTTAGACTCCCTGTGTACCCATAGGCAACATGAAGGGGGACAAATCTCATTATCATCTGAACCCCTTTCTTCATTGGTGCTATGCAGACAACAGTAGCCATTGACTAACTTGTACAGCCTGGAAAGGTGGGATGGCTAATTTGACCTCCAAAATATAAATATTTTTATATATATATATATTTTTTTTTTTTTTGCCTGGTTATGCAAGGAAGAAGGCAATGAGACAATTTCCTGCCTCCTGTGCTTTTCGCAGCCCAAGGGGGCTGTGTTGCATGTGGGATATGTCATGACAGTTCTGTAACCCCTCTGGGTCTGACCCTTTGTGGTTAGACCTCTCTCATTGTAACGTGGCTTTCTGCTGCACTTGGGGCTGGCTGTCATTTTACTGAACAGTAGGTTGCAGGGATTGGTGCTTCCTCCTCTCTTCCTGCTGCTGGCAGTGATTTGATTTTCTCAGTTTTAGAAGGCTCCAGGCAAGTGCTCTTCCTTCAGTGCAAATCCTCTTCCTTTTCTAGATACCTCCTTCAATAACAACCCTGGTCTGACTGAGCCTATCAGGGATTTTCCATGGAGAAATATTTAAACAGTAGGTCCTGTGATAAGGTTTAGGCATGAAGGAAACCCTGATTGGATTGAGGCTGTTGTAGGTGTGCAGTTTCTTTTTTTGTTGCTATGAAAAAGCAGTCAGTGATGGAATATAGGTGATGCAGGCATTGGCACAGTAGAATTTCATACTAGACCAACTACCCAGATTCAGCCTCAGCTACTTGTCAGTCCTCTTTTGTCACTGGTTCTCCAGCTCTTTACTGCATTATGCCCTTAATAATGAATACATTTTATTTTTTTAAATAGCAATTCATTTTGGGGTGGTGCTTTTGCTGTTGAAAAAGGTAGGATTTTTTTCGCCCCTGTGAATTATGCAGAGTTCTTGGCATTTTAAGCACCACAAGGCTGAATTAATTCTACAAAGGAATGGTTTGGTCTGATTTACTTATGATGAACTAATTTCTGCTCCACAGAACCTATTTTCCCTGAAACAGTCTTGTATAAATAAAGTAATATTTAAATCTTGTGCTTTGAGTCCCTTTAAACCTGATTCTATTTTATGCTCCTATTATCCCAATAACAGTTCAATTAGGAGTGGTTAAAAATCAAGATATTTATTTTAATTGCATGCTTATCTTTTGAGAGTATATTGCAGTAAATAAGGAACATTTGAACAAAAAAACCCTAACATTGCAACATGTCTTGTCACATTATACTTACCCTACACCTGATTTCAAATGTAAATTGCACAGCATTTAGCTCTAATGAAAATACTCTAGTGAAGGAAATTGTTAAGATTTTCTGGTGCTCCCCTAGGGGTAATATTAAAACCTCCATTACTAACATCTCACTCTGAGAAGACAAAATGTGCACTGAGAATACAAAAGCTCTGTTGGCATCTAAATGTGTGCCAATTAATTCGCAGTTACAGACCTGCAGATCTGTATGGAGATGTAAAAATAGGACCTGGGAAAGCTATTTAGATCCCTGTATAACAGGGCTCCTTGACCCTGGATTTCTAATGTTAGTTTAATCATGGCATTCTGCTTTCTATTTATTTATATAGTTACCTCAATGAACAAATTAATAATTATACAGCACATTGACAAACATGCAGAGTAATATTTGCCAGATTTTAAATTAATTTAATTCAAGGGCCACTTCATTTACAGGATTCATAGGCACATCAAGGAGTAGCTTTTACTTCATTGCTATTCAGATTACACCAAGATTTTTCATAATTTTCCACTCTCCTTTTTTATCTCTCTCCCCTCCTTTCTCTGAGGAAGACAATTTAACTTGCTTTTCCAAATAGGTAGTTACTTTCAGATAGGTGGAAAACAGATAAACGATAGACAAACAGAAATGTAGAAAAATGTGTGGTTGACAGACATTTTAGTGAGATAATAATTTTTATTAGAGAAAAACCACCTCTAATAACTCACCTTTATTTTTCCATAATTTCCAATTTTCAATCTATCTTTTTTTGTTTTTCAGTTTCTTGGATATTGTTTAAATTTTATGTCTATCTTGTGATCCTGCGGAGGACAGTTTCTGTGTTGAACATAGACTCAGTTATACAGAGGTGCCGTGCTTTATATTGTTTGTCAACAGAAAACTCGATATTAGAATCAGCAACTGGCTTGAACTGCAGTTTTTGAAATGAGAAATATATGTCCCATGGCAGGCAAGTCAATCTTTTTAAATGAAGGCTCTGTCCTTTGAGCAGGGGGAAGGAGATGATCATCAATCTTTAAAAATACTTCCCCCTTTTCTCCAACATGGCCAAGTAAAAGGAATTCACAGAACAGTGCTGCTTTTCTTTAATAGTATTATATTTTTGTTTCCCATTTCATTATTCTTTTCAAATTTCACATAGCAGGACAACTGGTATGTGAAAAAGACTTATTTTCTCAAAAGGTGGCACATTGCTATCTTGGCCAGTACATAGCAGGGTCTTCTGCTGGAATATAGAAAATCTGAGACATACGTCATATTTTCTCCATATTTTAATGAGAACTGCAGTGTTGGGGAGGTTAGTACTCCCTTATTACCCTTTTATAACTCATATGATCTATGTTTTCATTTATTTAATTACAGCAGCACCCCCCTCCCCCCCGCCCTTCCTCAGATGCTGGCACTTAGAGATGCATGTTCAGCTGTAGGACAAGACCCTTGAAAGCCCCTTTCATCCCTTTCTGATATCACCTGATTTCTACCCCAAAAATCCTTACCCTGGCACAGGGAATTGCCAAGGAGCCGCTACACTCAGCTACCTGAGTGACGCCGCGGAGCCTGAGCTGCCACACGCTCTCCCTGCATCGCTCTGTGCCTCTGCTCCCTGTGGCAGTATCCTCAGGAATACTGCACCTAGCTCGGTACCCAGACATTCCTTTCTGGGCTGAGCCCCCCTTCACCCCATTCAGTTGAAAAATCCCTATGGAATAGTCCCGTGGGTCCACAGACGCTCAGTAGTTTGTTAAGCAGATAACTTGCACTGCTGTGTTTGCTCTCCTACTCTTTTCTAAGTAAATCTGGTCACAACAATAGCAGAATTTTAGGGGAAAAGTTCTTTAAAGACATGAAGTCCAGCTAGCAATGGGAGCTAGGTCTGAAAAGCTTTGGAGGAGCGGTGCTGTGTAATTGTACTGAACTTCCAAGATGTAGCCAGATAGGGAAACGGAGAGCTGTCAGTGAGGATCATCTCACACGGCTTCTGGGGAGGGACTCACTCGTGTGCACTTGGGTGTCTGGCAGTGAGGGAGCTGCCTTGGCTTCTGCATATCAGAGGTCTAGGGCCTAATTCAGTTGCATAAACATATGCTTTAAGACTCTTCCATGCATTTTATATTGTTGAAGACCTCTGCATGCAGCTGATGCCTGTGACAGAAGCCCTAGAGAAACCTATTTCCTTCAGCAGCTGGAGCCAGACAGCATATGCTAAGGTATCCCTATTACCTGCTTTGGATAAATTGCATCTGGGCTCCAGTAACCAGATCTACATGAACTGAATTGGGACTCCTCAACAACCTATAGAATCCTGCATATTGGTGCCTAAAATAAGGTATCCTATCTGGCAGTGAAGACCACCCTAAATATCTACTGGTAGGCAGAGGTAGGAAGATGAAACTCATCTAAGGACGTTAACAATGAGAAAGCAAGATTTAAAGGAAGACAAGTGAATCAGCTCCTCACACCCCTGGCTCAGATGAAGGCTAAATTTGGAAATGAAAATTGTTCAGGTGATACATGGGTCTCTCTGGAGAAATATCTGAGAAACCATAGGAGAGATGAGAGGGGCTGGGGGTGAATTGTAAAGCAACATTTGCACCAAATGTTTATTTCTAATTTGTGTGACATGACTTAAGAGATGGAAACCCAACAGCTGGTGATGTGAAAGATAGATATGAAGGAGATAAAAGAAGACTGGGAAGAAAATTGAGAAATAATTTTTATGCCTTTGATGTACACCGCATTTAGGAAATCTGTGAGTTATCAATGAATAGTAAGGTTCTTCTCAGAAACAAATAGGAAATAGCTGTGCCTCGTGTAAGACATTAGCAGCCTCTCTTACATCTGAACAACTTTTCATAGGCAAAATTGCTTTAGCTGGCACGATTATCACTGTTCACTGCTGCATTCAGCATGCTGCTCAATGTGATAATGAGTGATGTCTTTTTTCCATCACCTCAATACAGGTATGCAATTTATTCTGCCAGTAAACACTATTATAATGTAAAATTTATAATACAATATCTTTCAATGCCAGTCAGAATGATAGTTTGAAGGAACTCGAATGTGTCTGTTATGTATCAGAGCAAACAAACCCCACATTAACAACAAAGTTGCTTACTTGGCAGAATGTGCAGCTGCCTTGCTCTGCTTGCTGGGGTGCATATCTTAAAAGCAGCACTGCTCCCTGGAGTGTCACAGCCCCAAACTCCCTCACTCTTTCTGCACAGTCCTCACAGTACCATGGGTACCAAATGGAATGGGTACAGTGATGTCATGCTAGGCATTTGGAGCACTAGGTGTACCTTTTAATATCCCCCCAGCTGAAGCACAAGGTCAGCACAGCTGATGATCCTTCATGTTGTTAGCCAGATAAACTCTCACATTGATCCTGCATATTTAAGTTGACAATACAAATAAATACTTTCTGTTCTGTGTGTATGTGGGGGTAGTGTTCTTTCTTTCAAGAGCTTTTAGAATATATTCCAAATAATTTCCAATAATTTAAAAGCCTTTTAAAGAACAGGCTCTTCTTCCAATAATTGACAGGCAAGACAATACCAGAGGGGGAGGAGAGGTGGAGAGGGGCGGAGGTGTAGATTGCTCTATATAAAAGCTGCTAAATTATGTTGTCAAAATTATAGCAACATTTTTTTTTTTTGCTCAAAAGCCTTGAAAAATCACACTCCTCCAGTCCCAGACTTCTGGCTTTTGTTTGTTTTGTGCAACCAACCTAAAACTTCATGTCATGAAATCTGTTATAATTGGAAGCACTTGTTGCATTCAAAATCAGCCTAGGACCAGGAACCCAAACATGTGACTGAAAACATTGTCTCTATTTTTACACATAACTACAAGAGTAAAAAAAATTTAGCTGCTGCTGGTGGTGTCTGTGATGTGTAGGCTCGATCTTTGCTTTAATCTTTTTTATTTCCCATTCTTTGACAGATTTTTTGTGAAAAGTAACCTGTCTGGAGATCTGGAGAGCGCACTCTAAGCTGTTGTGATTAGACACTTTTGACAATGGAAAAGCCACTGACTACAGGCTCTTCAGTTGGGAATGGTCTCCATTGAGAACAACATTCAGTAACTTGCTGAAACAGGGGTCTCAATAACTCTAGATTTCAAGTCAGAAATCTTGTTTACTGACTTCTCAGTATCTCTTCTAAGCGATAAAATCTCTCCTTCTTCTCCTTCTCCTTCTCCTTCTCCTTCTCCTTCTCCTTCTCCTTCTCCTTCTCCTCTCTCCCCATACTATCTAATCTGATAATCTGTCCATGCTATCTCTCAGATATTAATTGTTTCAGAAAACATGTGAAAAGCATGATGGGTAGCTCTCTCTGGAGATTTCACAGTAAAATATTTTGCTCTAGAAGTAAGAAGCTGGAAAATTTAATGAATTTTCTACTTGAAACATATATTTATATTTACTCTTCGCATGCAGTATGCCAAGCTGCAATTCACTTCTTTCTGTAGTCTTCATGTCCCTACATAAAGCCTATGTAACTCAAGCATTTCAGAACTGAAGATGCATTTGGAACATGGTATGAAATATAATCAGAGTTTCTGTTCATTCTTCCACATGTTGCATAATTTATTAACAGTCTCCCTTCAAAACAAGTCTAGATGATGAAGCTTCTACAAAATCTGTCTGACCAGCCACCTGTCTGTCTTCCACATACCAAACACAAAGCAAAACTCAGTAACTTGTGTCCACTTTTCAGCTTTGGTCCTTAAAGAGTGTCTTATTATAGTGGGAGTGCAAGGAACCATCCAAAAAAGGGCTGAGGGAACAAGAATATGCCTTCAAAAACAAGAAGGAGAGACTGAGATGCTTTTTCAGCTTGTGGGGTTCAAGTGTGTAACAGGCATTGCATGCTGTTGTGCTTTATGGCCTCTCTCTGCTGGAAAGGCTGATTATAAAAGAAGGGTCATCTGATGACATTTCAATAAACCTACAATATTTTTATTATTTTGAAGAAAGCTTTCTAAGAGTAAACTGTGTGCTTTAAGGAACATACTTACACATGATACTGCATGAGTTGAAAGTCTTGATATTGTTAACAGGTAGATGGATTGACTGCAATCTCTTCAAGCTGCAAGACAAGGAAGAAATAGGTCTGGAAATGTGCCAAAGAAAGGGACTGTTTGGCACTCTTTGGTACCATATGAGCAGCTCACCCTCCTCCATTTAAATGGGGTATTCTTTGTAGAATAGACTCAGAATTGTTAGAACATCCTGAGTTAAAAGGGACCCACAAGGACTGCCAGACCCCTGACCCTGCATAGCACAACCCCTAGAGTCACACCTTGTTCCAGAGACTGAACCAGCCAAGTGACCTCATATGCTTCTCATATGGTTTTTCCTCTAGACCCTTCCCCACCTTTGTAACCCTCCTTTGGACGCTCTCTAATAGCTTTATATCTTTCTTGTATTTTGGTGCCCAAAACTGTACACAGGACTCAGGATAAGGCTCCAACAGCAGTGAGTGTTAGAGTGGGGGCAGTCAGAGCCCTCCACCTATCCATCATTCCAGAATTCCTGGAAGATTTTGCTGAAAAATAATATTATGCACGCACACACACACACACACACACACACACACACACACACATATGTACAGGCACCTTTCCTGGGACCACAAAGAAAGTTTTTAGCCACACTATTTGAGCATTGTGCCTCAGATTGCTTTTATACCAACCCCAACTTGTAAGAGCAGTACCTTATCCATAAATAAATCTCATTCTTTTGGTGAAATATGTGGATGCTTTCCAAGAATTTTTTAACAATAATCCTATTTACCTAGCTTTCAGCAGTGATCCTAACCTAATAGTTTATGTGCTAGTTTTTGACTGGTCTGCTGCTGTCAAATCCAGCAGTCTTTTAAAGGCAGGCAATAAGCTGTGTTTCATCATTGCTACTACCCATCTACCTACTTTATTTTATGCCCTGATGACAGGAAGTATTGCAAAGATGAATGGGATTTAAATAAATATATTTTTCCTATATATTTAAATGTACACAGTATTTAAAAACTAAATAATGACCTGACAAGTAAAAAACAGTGCCTGGCATGTAACTGAAAAACTGATCTTGAATGGTATTGAATTTCTTGCCAATTCTGAGTTTTATTTTCAGGTGTGGCAGACCTGATGTTGATGTTCCTGACACAGTGAGTACAGATATAATTTGTTTTCCTCTTAGTCTTGCACTTAACCTAGCTCTGCCTGGAAACTGTCACCAGTGTAAACAAGAACAACCTTTGTTTTTTCGACTCAGGTTTGCATCTTGTGTTGTAAGCCAAAGTAGTTCCCAGTTGCCACTTTTGGAAGAGAATTAAAATCACATTGTGATTGATCCAAGAATCAGACCTGGAATGTGTAAGCCTGTTTTTGTCCACTCAAGGGCCAAGGTAAGAAAGCATGGACTTTCTGAAATACTGAAAAATCTATTTTCTTATGTTCATATATCTCAAGAATCACTTTGTTACCTGTAAAAACCAGTTTGCCATCAATCTGTGAAGAATGCGAGCTTTATTCAACTAAGTGCTGCACCCCTCCCAACAAACTGTCAGGAGTATCTGCAGAGGATTATGATCAAGGAAGCACTTCTTTTGTAATGAGATTACTTCTAACATGATGCTATAATCATATGTGCAGGGTTACCAAATAATTTGCCTTTGCAGTAACTCTTATGACAGTAAGTACCAAAGTAATAATTTGTGTCTGCTACACTTTGTGAGCTGTTGTCAAACAGATAACCTGTCTGCATGCTCAGAACAGGTGTCTCCTGCTGTTCAACTCAATGGACAAGGGGATTTTATTCATGAAGCCACTCTCAGTAGAATATAGGTTCAGATTGTGCATGGAGGTGCTCTAGTACTTGTAGAAAAGCAGTAAATTCTCTCTGAATAGCACTTACATTATATTAGCCACTGGAGATGAGTGTTTGCATTTTGTTTTCTTTTGCAATAACAATATTTTCTGTGCGTAAGTTCTGTTCATGATGTATACTTTGATACTTCATTCTGTGTTTTGTTTTGCTGGGTTTTTTTGGGTGATCTTTTTGTATGTTTGATTTAAATGTATTTCTTAAATAAACCAAATATCACTTTTTTTTTGTCACTGGAGACGGAGAAGTTAGTGGGTTATTTCTCACCCATTAGCTGTGAAACAAATAAGATCTTCCATCAGATAAAATCAAATAAGACCAACTCGGTACCATGTTAGATCACTGGATTAGCCAGCAGGGAGAGCTGTTTCTTTAGTAAGAATCACCTGCTGGTCAAGATGAGGACTTGTAAATTCCTTTTCTTTAGATGTAAGAGATAAATCCAAACAAATACTACATACTGGAATGAAGTTATGAACAACTTGAGGCTCTACTGTAAAAAGTCACTGTTTGTTGCCCAATAAAAGGCTTTCAGTACAACTGTACCTATGATATTTACCAAGTAGGAGGTGATTAGAGGATTCCAATGGTTAATAACTGCTCTTGCTTCAATTATGCCCCTTCACCCATTGCTGGCATTCATTAAGGCTCAGATTTTTCAGCCATTGTTCACATTAAGCAGGACCATCAAATTCCCCAGGTTTAGTTGTGCATTGAAGTCTCTTTCAGTCTAGTGACATCTGGTCTAGGACCCATGAGCTTTCCTAGTGCTCCCTTATTATGTCTTTGTTTGCAGGCTATGTCCTGACTACATTTTAAAATTAGGGACATTCTTTTCCATCATTCAGGATAAGAGGAATTGAATAGTAGATAAGCCACAGGGACTCATATTTCCAGAACAAATTTCTGGTGCAGGCAATATTTTACATTTTGGAGGTGAAGGACTGCCAAATATTAAAAATTATGAATCAAATTTTCACCTCTCATTGAAACTAAATCAAAAGCAGGAATATGTCTGAATATGTAGTCACTCAAGTAACAAATAACAAAATGAGATGAGATGGCCTCAAGTTGTACCAGGGATGGTTGAGTTCAGCTACTAAGAAAAATTTTTTTCACTAGTAGGGTTGCCAAGCATCGAAAGAGGTTGTGAAGGGAAGTGGTGGAATTGACATTCCTGGAGGTATTTGAAAGATATGTAGAGGTGGCATTTGTGGATATGGTTTATTGGTGGTCTTGGTAGTGCTGGGTTAGCAGTTGGACTCGATGATCTTAGAAATTTTCCAGCCTAAATGTTTCTATGATTTCTATGATTTAATCATTCTATGTTAATAGTCCTACCCTCTTTTAAAATTTTTTTATTTTTATATTTTTTGTTTTCTCTGATGCAGAATTTTATTAAATTAATTCAGGATTAAAAAAAAATACCCTAAATAACAATCAATTTTTGAGTTCTGTTTTTTAACATTTAAAAGGTATATTTCTTCTTTAACATTTTACAAGATAGATTTGAGGTAAAGCTTTACTGTTTAAATTTTCTTTATGACAGTTTTGCAAAGGATTTTGTTTTTAAGCATTAATTGTTTGGTTTTTGACTAGTTTTTTATTATACACTTTCATCTCAGATGATCAACACTATAATTATCACCTAAAATTTAGCCTCAACCGATACAGAACATTACATTCTGAATGCTCACTTTAAAT
The DNA here is from genome assembly GCA_013396955.1 of Regulus satrapa. Lineage (NCBI taxonomy): Eukaryota > Metazoa > Chordata > Aves > Passeriformes > Regulidae > Regulus > Regulus satrapa. Next base: position 55,496 of record VWZN01008451.1, read on the forward strand.
TATAACCATTTTTGACAGCTGTGCAACAAAGTGTTATCTAAGCAAAGTAAATGTATAGGGTATTCAAGTGTGTGTGTTGATGTTTTTAAGCCCAGTCACTCAGAAATGATACATTTTCTCAAGCATGAACTGAACTGGTTTGCTTTACATTCTGTACAGCGTCTCTGTGCTCAGTTATATGACACAGGCTGGTTTCCTATAAAGGTGCCATATAAAGGGGTACTTCCTACTGCTCTCACATGTTATGGCAATTGAGGACTCACTTGTTGTTAATGGCAGTGAAATCTCCATAGCACTGATGGCTTCCAAAGAGAGCAAATTAAAGGAAGTAGCACCTTTAGTGAGTCATACGATGATCATGTTCTTTTGCTAGATGAGACCAAGCTGCTGATGCTTCTGAATACACTGGGGTGCATTGTGCCTTTCTGGTCAAAAAACCAAAAAACAAACAAACAAACAAAAACAAACAAAAAACAAAACAAAAAAAAGACCTCAAATGTGTGTGGCATAAACATTGCCTTCTTTCTGACTTTGTAGGTGAAGCTGCTGATATACCAAAGCAGGTAATTTTATTCACTATTTTGCTGTCTTTGACAGGTGCCCCATAAGTATGTGCTACTTATTGCTTATGGTTCAGCTTATTGGCTAGGAATCAAAATTTACAGGATCAAATCCCACACTTTGAGAGATTTGTTCCTTTGAGGCCACTCAGGTGGCTGAGAGAAAAATACACACCTTCTAGGACTGGCAGAGTGCTAGGAAAGGGTAATTCTTTTCCAGCTGTGCCTCCCAAGAACCGACCTATAATGCTGGCTTTAGGAAGCAGTGAATATGTGCTGCCAAGTATGTTTTAGTAGCACATGACTGTTTTCTAAAGTTGCTGCTTGCTGTGGCCCTTGGAGGCTGTTAAACTAATCCACATTTAGCTATCATAGCATCTTTCTGTCTCTGGAGACTCATCTTTGACCGTCTGTTTTTGGAGGATGAAAGCTGGTTTGAGTTACTTATTTGTCTGCTGAAATCAGGGGAATTGGTAGAGTGCTCTAAAATTGGAAACTTGGATTTTATCTTCCATTTACAAAGAGGAACATTTTTATTTTTGTTCACCTGGGAGACAACATTTGCAGCTGACTGGAGGAAGAGGCCAGATGTGCTCAAAGATGTTGAGAGGTACTAATGCATGGAGTGACCAGTTTATGGAACAGGATGAAGGATGGAAAACAAGACAATAGTGCCAAGAGAAATTATTTAAATCATTCCACGTGCCCTGAACTGTTCTGCCTAAACTTCAAGGCGGGATGGGAGAAAGAGGGTTTCTGCTTTTTTAACTGCATTGCAAATGTAACAGGGAGAGCAATTAATACACTTGGTGCTTATGATCTGTAGCACCTAGAGCCAAATATTGAAGTTTCCATGTTTCACACATTCATACTCGCTTCATACAAGAGTTCACATGTGAAGGACAGGATAACAACAAGTTGCTAAACTTCATGGACATGTAGTAATAAACCCTCAATTTTCCTTTTTTCCCAGACTACCAATGTAGCAATATGTGTCCATTCTGGTCAGTGGACACGGTTTTTGCAGGTTGAGTTATCCTTTGTACTGTGCACCACTATTATTTTCCTCTGGAGTCTTTCCACTGTAGAAAATTCTGTGTATTTGTCTCTTTGTATCATTACAGTTGTGAAGTATGTGCCTGGACTGGTGAGCTCTGAGTCAGATTTTCTGCTCCTTTATACTGCTTTTTATGCCTTTCACCTTTACTGACTTCAGTAGTGCACAAACTCAGAGGCTTTACTTAAATGAAAAATTCTGCTTGTATATGTGCTTTGATGAAGGCCTGGGTATTCCTTTGGGTGAAAATGAGTGTCACTGAGGTCAAGATGTGGCCCATCATTATCTCTGATGTCACAGTGTGAAGGAAACAATCATAGCTACTTATTTGACTGTTGGTATGAAATCAGTGTTGCTTGGTCTGTTGTGCCACCATTCATCTCTAGATGCAGACCTGAGGTAGGATAAACCAGGAGGGATGGTGAGCACCCTTGCTGGAGCTGACAGGTGTCAGAAGAAATGTTTGTTGGAAACAAATTATTGTCTCAACTTGCTGGTGGCCTTAATTTGCTGATGACCTTAACTTGCTCTTTATAAAACACAGCTTGACTGCTGCATAGTTGTATCCTGAGAAATCGATTTGCTCAATTTTTAGAGGAAATAGTTATTTTTTATTCTGTTACTTTTGGTACAGTAAAGGCAACAGGGCATTGTTTAAATGGAGTACCTCAATGATGCAAAAAATGAATCAATTTCTTACAACAGCACCTGTCTCTCTAATGGAAACCCCCAGAATGTATGGGCTTCTGTTTCTTCAAGTGTTAGCTAGCATGTAGAGGAGCTATTGCTCTATCAAAAATCATGCCTGTTATTCCAAGGAGACAATTTTTTTATAAAGAAGTGATTTCTTATTTTAAAGCTTTGGTAAATAAACACATAAAAAAAGGGGTTCATGCAGAGACATGGCTGTAATTCTGGGTAGGAAGCTATGATGCTAGTTTATCTAATTTTATTGTAGAAAGGGGGACAGAATTAGGCATGAGCAACAAATCTATATAAAGTCATTTATCAAGGTTTTCTGGCATCACTGTGATATCCTTGAAAGTAGACAACTTCATTTCTTAAATGCTCTGATGTGGAGGAGAGATTGCTGTTCTAAATCTCAAACATCGAGAAGGGCAATGTGCAAACAGCTGGCACCAGCTATTTGTAAAAATTCAGGAATGTGCTAACACAGGAATAGAGTGTATACAAATTATTTTGACTTGTCACAGAGAGGCAGGCTTCCCTGTACTGATTGTGCTGCAAGATTTTACTGTCTTTTACTTACTGAAGATCTTGGACACTTAAAGGTGCATGGTCAATAGATGGCAGCAAATAATTTAGCCTGACTCTTCTTCTGGGCAGTCCTCTGTGCACAACCAGTGCTCACCTTCTTCTTTTAAGAAAACACCTCCTTCTTTGCAAGTCTAAAGGCTCCAATGAGATGTATAAGCCAGTGACAGTTAATTATATATTTCATCCAAGAAATATCCTGTTGCAGATATTTGGTGTGTCTGCTTTTTTAACCCCCCCAACATTATAGTTTAACCACCATGTTTCTTCAGTCCAACAATTATAACCTTCTTTAGCTGGGATCCAGAGTGATAAGAATTAGTGATTTCCCCTGGAAATGCTTTATCAAGGCACAGCAGAGGAGATGGTGCTCAAGGGGAACCTCTACACCTTGCATAGTTACCCCTCTGAAGACCTTACATGTTGCCATGGCAGTGAGTGAAACTGGCAGGAAGAGAAAGTTGATGACAGGAATTTACTGAATGAAGAAAAAAGCAATAATTCTTCAAAGTACAGGAGCTGAAAATAATGTTGCTCACAGAAATTTTCCTGCCAGGAACTGCAGTAAAAACTCATTATATGTCCCAAACTGACCACAGTTCCCTAAGGAGTTTTTAATCTGTTAGTTTAGGAGTTTTGACCCCAAGCTTTCTCCAGTCATAGCGCTGCCTCTGACACTAATCTTCTGTGCAGCTTTGAAAATGGATGAGAAAATCTTTTGATGAAATTTGTAGGAATCTAGAAAGCAAACCAGTATATGATCTGCGACACAGTCTTTCTCCTCTATAGTCTTTACTCTTCCCTGATATTCCAATATAACTGACTTAGAGCAAGAAATTCCTGTGAAGGAAGATGAGGGAGAGGCATGCTGGTTTACTATTAATCTCTTGCAAAGCTAATTATAATTACAGTAGAAAATAATTATTTCCTCAGTGATATTGCAAAATCAAGCAACTGGAAAATCATTGCCAAACTTTTAAGTATTCTAGAACTACTTTTTTGCTGAGTGATTGGTGATGTTTTGCTTTGAGTTGATGCATGCCTGATAATTATACTGACAATATTGACATCATTGAATTTTCTCATGGAAAGTTGAGATTCATTTGAGAAAGGATAGGTAATTAAAGATGTGATGATAAAACCTGGACTTTCACTGTTTAGTTATTAAAAGTGCATTTATTTAAGAGAAGTCTGAGAAGTATGTTTTATATCCTTACTTTATTTTATCTATCTTTACAGATGTTCTAAGGATTTGATACTTGAAAGATTTATAAAGCAAAGCTATTTAAAGAACATCGGAAAACAGAATCAATAATTTCTTCGTATCTAGAGTAGCAGCATTATTCTGGAGATCTTGAGGCATATATTCAAATGTTAATTAATACAGAACCCTTGTAAGAAGAATAATTATTATGTTCATAATATCAGTGAGTAAATTAGTCACAGAGCATGCTGCAGAGAACTGCTGGGAATGCAATAAGTCATGCTTGACCAACTTGGTAAACTTCTGGTTTGGTAGGTGAGGGGAAGGCAGTGGATATTGCTGACCTTAATTTCAGTAAGATGACCCATAAGATCCTCCCAAACAAGCTGATGAAGTATGGGTTGGATGAGCAGACAGTGAAGAGCATTATAAACTGGCTGAGTAGATGGGTCTAGAGGGTGATGATCAGTGGCATGAAATTGGAGGCCAGTAATCACCAGTGTAACCCCAGCGTCAATATTTGGTCCAGTCCTGTTTAAGATCTTTGTTAATGATGGGGAAGATTATGCCCTCAGCAAGTTTGAAAATGACACAAAGCTGGGGGGAGTGGCTGGTAGGTGCTGCCATCCAGAGAGGCCTCATCAGGCTGGAAAAATGGGATGACAGGAACCTCATGAAGTTCAACAAGGAGAAATGCAGTTCTGCACATGGGGAAGAACAATCCATGCACCAGTACATGCTGGGGGCTGCTTAGCTGGAAGTCAGTTTGACAGAAAAGAGCTTGCAGGATCCTGGTGACCACCAAGTTGAACATCAGCTCTCAGTGTGTCCTTTCTGCAAGGACAGCTTGTCTGCTATAGGCAGAGCACTGACAGCAGCTTGAGGGATGCCATCCTCTTCCTCTGTCAGCACTGATGGGCCACACCTGGAGTGCTGTGTCCAGCTCAGGGCTCCACGTAGGAGAGACAGGGACACAGGGGGGAGGCTGAGAGAAATGGTTCAGTTCAGCCTAGAGAACAAAGGCTGGGTGGGGAATCTCAGTGTATAGAAATATCTGAAGGGAGGGTGAAAAGAGAATGGGGCCAGATACTATTCAGTGGGGCCCAGTGACAGGATCAGAGGCAATGGGTGACACTGAAAGACAGGAGGCTCCCTCTAAACATTAGGAAAATTTTTTTTTTTTACTGTGAGGGAGTACACATGAGCCTACAACATGAGCCAAACACTGGGCCCTGAGATTGTTTTGAGAATGCTGGGAGAATTCTTCGTAATATCCTGCTGTTTACAGAGGTCAGCCAATCTATGCTTAGTACAGAATTCTGCCTTATCAATATACTCGACGTTTTGGACAGATTGACTTTGCTGTCTGGATTGTTTGTCTGGCTTGCTTGCCTGCATGCTTGCTGCTTCTCTGCTCATTATATATAGATCTTAATAAATAATCACATTTAGCCTTCTGATCATGGAGCCCATGTAGCTCTATTGCCCCAAGCAGGGGCCAAATTCTCCTACAAAGGAGACTGAGTAGACATTGGTCAGGGAGGCTGTCAAATCTTCCTCTCTGGGGATATCCAAAAGCTTTCCATGCATGGCCCTGGGCAGGTGTCTCTAGGTGAGCGTTCTTGAGCAGGTGGCTGAGCCATGTCACCTCCTGAGGTCACTCCCAACCTCAACCATTTTGTGGTTCTGACTAGGATTCCTTACTCAGTCTTTCTCTAAGATCATATCCTCTATAAAATCCATATTAATCTGGATATTTTTGTGCTGTGTTTCCATGTTGCTTACTCTATTCATGTTTTGAAGTAATGTACTTTTTTTATGATAAATTCTTTTTGTTTCTTCTCAAAGTTATACTGTGTCTTCTTTGCACTTCCTGGTTCCACACTGGTTTTCCTCCTTCCCTCCCTTCTTCTACCATCTGTGTGGATTCATTTTCCCTGTGATACTTTTGGCTGTTCAAGGTGCCCACCCTGCCTTTCTTTTTCACTCCTCTCTTGCCTGAAAGCTTAAATCTCACATCTACCATCACAATTTTCTTCCTTTTCTTCCTTCAACAGCAGAGTTCACCTCTCCAGTCTGTCCCTCTATCCCACTCCACTTTCCCTATCCCTGCTATTAAGTCTCCTTGACATTTTTTCTTAAGCCTTTGCTCATCTCTCCTCCTGCCCCTGATGTGGAATATCTTCTAAACCAAACCACTCATCCCAACTTTGTCACTAAGCAAGATTTCAGAATAAATAATTAAGAAATGAAGAAATGCAAATATTTCCTGCAGTAGCATAAGCACTGAGTGTAGGAAAGGTTGTGCTATTATGATTATAATGAAAAATAAAGCCTATTTCTGCTGGTATGCATTCATTTTTCAGTATATATTCATATTTCAGTATATCTGCTAGCTTCAATTTCTCTCATATCACACGGATATCTGCTTTTTTTTTTTTTTTTTTTTTTTTT
>VWZN01008451.1:62118-90612 GCA_013396955.1 Regulus satrapa
GGGGTTGTGCCTCTGGTTTCTGCTGTCCACCTGGGAGAAGGAGAAGGGCCTAACATGAGCAGTATGGCTTGATATGAGCAGTCTGACTTTGCCAGCTGGAGTTTAAATGCCCCCTTCATTTGTCCCTTAGGACATCTTTGTTGTGATTTCTGGCTAGGCACTGTGGGGTTTATTATTCTCACCTATTTTATCACTTTTTTGACAACTAGAGCCCCCTCTCACCTGCAGGTTACTTCTTCCTGTTTGTCTCTTCTGGAGATGCACTGGTAAATTCCCAGAGTGAGGTGTAAACTGAAACCTTTATTATGCTTCTATGAGATTGTTTTAAGATGATTCCTTTGTGGGATTCTGTTCCATGCCCCCATTTTTGGGGCTTTTTGATACCATTCTCTCTCCTCACCACCACACAACGACTCCTAGTTCTGCAGTTGATATTGATGGATTGGTTTTCATGCTGTTTTTCTTTTCTTTTTAACCCATGTTTGGTGAAGAACCTTAAGACCTGAGGGACCTGAGTCCTTGGTTTGGTCTAAGTCTATCAGGGTAGACCTTCAGGCAGCTATTACACTATAAACATCAGATTAATTGCTCTTTTCATCAGCATTTAGGGAGGATGTAAATTTGGGAGAAGCCTTAAAAAATTTGCAGCTCCTCAGGAATCGTGGAAAGAGGGAATTATGGAAGGAGCGTGTTCCATAATAAAGAGATAAGAGGAACATTCCTTTTGCCTCTGAAAGTCCTTTTGACTATTTCAAATGCTGATTCAGCATTTAATCAAGGACCAGTTCTGTGAGAACTCACAGGTGTGAAGCACACAAATCATCTTATAGTATACACTGGCAAGGATGCCCTTGAATTTTGGTAGGGTTGGAGCCCAATTTAAGAGTAATCCTACTGACCACTGGATGTCACTGCGACACTGCAGGAATGAAAATTAAGGCAAGGATTTTCAAAAGTATCCAAAGAATTTAAGAGCATGAGTCCTTAGGACCATCATTTCAACTTTAGGAATTTCCCTAAAATTAGCTGTTAGCCTACATGGCAATGGTGAATAGTGAGCTTTAATTTTGAGAGTTAGACACTCTATTCTATCAAAAAAGTGTATGAATTAGTGCCACTAAAAAGTGTGTGTGTGTCTCATGAAGGGGATTCCCAAAAGGGATTCTTGTTGCACTGTTTTCTGTCATTGATACAGTGAAGATTTGGATGATGAATGAAATTAAATTGTATTGTTCAAATTAAAAAAAGGGCAGGACTGATGGAGATTTCAAGAGCTTGGTTAATCTACCCCACTTTAGAGCTGGAATCAGATAATGTCAATACAAATTTAATTTACTCTTATAATCTGCAGTTATTTCATAACCTCATCAGAAAAGAAAGCTGATTTCTTTACTGTTATTTTAGATCATGATTTCCAAACTTTCTATTATTTTTCTTCTCCTTTTCAAAGATGCAAATAAAGAAATAAAGAGTTGTAAAGAAATATGAAAAGCAAATAAAGAGTTGTAAGGACATATACTGCCATATAAAACAGCCTTATATACATGTAAAAGAGCTATAATATGTAATAACAGTAAAAAAAATTTGTATTTTACTAAGTAAGGAAAAGAGCAATCTGGGACATTTGAACTCCTTGCCAATGGCAGAAAATGGAAAACTAAAAAATGAACACATTGAACAGATGAATTTGAGGTGATTCTTTCACCTTTAGGTTATTGAAAGGAAATCTTACTTGGAGAGTTGTAGAAAAGGCTGCTGATAGTAACAGAGCACTTACTGTGACAAGACCTATGGGACTTAAATTATGGGTGATTCATAAATATGAAAATCAAGTTTGGTCTTTGGTTAAGATTGCGGTGCAGGTGGGTGCAGGTGGGTGTCAGGTCTGTGCACATCTAGCACACACAACCATTAATTCCTCTCGTGCTGCAGGAGCATCCCAGCTGGCCTCTGCCTACGTCAGGGCTGGCTTGATGCAGTGGCCAGCTTGTAACCAGAAAACTTTCACACCTGAGTATTTGACTGTTAGAGGTAAAACAATTTTAGACAGTTTTTGAAATTCCCAAGGCAGCTCCTGCTACATGTAGTCCAATTTTTATCCCTAAAGTTGGATATTCCTATATTTTCAATGAAGAGGATTTTTGCTTGTTTTATGTTGACTCAGGTATTTGGTTTCTCCCTTGATCCTTCCACTGCAGTATAGGTAGCAGAAGTAATTTTCTAACCTTAGAAACCACAGCAGCTTTTTAAGGCTAAGTAATGTCTTTCACAGTCTTCTTTACTTTTTATTCACCTTCAGACAACTGTGAATACTGCCATGACTTAATTATTTTATGGCCACCAAGTTTCTGAAGTTTCTCTCTAAATTCTCCTTGGTAAAATTAGAGCAATTTATTCAAGTCTAAATTGATGGACCTCCACCAGAGTTTTTGGCCTGTGGTTAGTATGTTGCAATGTATTTTAAAATGTTTTAAGAGTTTCAGCCACAACAGAATCTCCTAGATTAGCTAGTCTGAAGGATAATTGCTTGACATGATGCTTATTAGCAGAATTTCACAGATGGTCAAGCCTGAGTTTTATTAATTGCTCAAGTTAAGCCAGAGTTTGTTCATAATTAATGATACAATAGTAAAATTTTTTCTCAGCTCAGAAGTTGAATAAACATGACTCTCTAGAAAGGAAGCCAAAACTGAGATGCTGAATGTTTATTGCTGGATTACTGGACATAAATTCAATACTAAATGAGTAAATTGTTTAATGAAAACTAGACCCTTGTGGGCCACATACCACAAACAGTCTGGAAAGTAGTTTAAGCAAGTAGATTATGGTTTAAAGTTATGGTTCAGTAAAAGAAAGAGCCTAGAGATGTGGTTGGGAATGGCGTTGGAAATGGACATCCAAAAGAATGTCAGGGGAACCAAGAGATTTGTGCTCAGAGACAAAGAGATCTGTGTTGGTCAGAGGCAGGGTCTTAGTCCAGACCTAATATGGGAAGTAGGATTCAGGTTTGGATTTGGACTGAGTGGGAGAGCCTGGAGGTATGGCTGGAGTGGTGCTTAAAAAGGCAGAAAAAATTATGTTTAATCTGAATGAAAGAGATTAATGAAAGATAAAGAGGTCTCAGGACCTTTTATTCAAATTGAGGGATTGTTGGGATATTGGGATATTGGATGGAAAGTATTTTAGAAAAGGTTCTATTAAATGTCAGCACCATTAAAACAATATAAAAAAATGATATTGTGTTTTGACTGTTTTTTGCTTTTTTTTACTGTGAAAATTATAGAGGACTTGCCTCATAAAAATAATAAGAAAAGTTATTATGGTGAGTTTGTAGAAAAGAAGAAGTATATACACTTTATTTTATGAGATGATAGAAGCAGTAAATCTGCTACAGGCAATACTTTTCCATCACATGTATTTGGTCTTCTTTCATATTTGTTCTAACTTCTCGTATTCTTATCAGCTTTTAAGGGGCTGCCAGTTCAACAGAAAATATAAATTTTGTTCCTATAAATTATGCTGCACCTGAAAGCACAAATTTCTCATACAGAAGTTTTTCAGATTGAATGCTATATATCTAAAGAAAGGCTGTGAGGGAAGGAGTGAAAGGATTTTTGAAAAGCTTTTAGAACCATTACCTCAGCACAGGGTTCCCTTCTTTTGTGGAAGAGAATAAAACCATTTTGCCAGAAGAGATTTCCCCTTAAATCAGCGCCTGAAAATTTTCAGGCTGACACTTCTCAGCCTTTAAAAAGCACTGTTTAGACACAGTTACAATTATCTCCTAAACAAGCATAGCAGTTCTCAACTATCCCAATAAGCCAGGGTGCAAAAAGGGGCAATGAGATTCCCTAAAAGCTTTGGAAGATTTACAGTAGCACAGCCAAACAGCTGCATTTCCTTTGCAGATTTGGTAGGTGCAGCATAGACACAACTATCCTTTACATGTGCAAGGGCTTTTCTTAAGCTTTTTGTCTTTTTCCAGTTTTGGCTGATGCCAAGATAGAGTAGCAGCTATCACATGTTTTGATGGCTGTTTGGCAGCTTCCTTACAGAGCAGTAGGGCAGCTTGGCTCAAGGAGGGACATGGAAGCAATGAGTCCTCGGGTGCTCCTTGGGTCTGTAGCCTGGCACTGAGTAGAGTAGGAGCTGTTTCATTATACTGTGTACTACAGGGACTGAGGTACCTGTTTCCCTGTGAAAGGAATGGGTGAACGAACTAATTAATCATTACTTTCATGTCTCTAGCGTGAAGTTTTCTGACACTCACAAAGCCAAGGAATTGACTCTGCTCTCCTTTACACCTTGTTTAACCTAATGAAACAGCAGTGCTTTTTTTTTTCCTTTTAATATAGGAGAGAGCTCTGAATAGGCCTTAATAACTTTTGGATCACCTTAAAGGGAAAGCAACCTTCCTCTAGAATTTATTCAGAAGACATTACAGAGAAACAAGAAAAAAGCTCTGTGTTCTGCTTCTGATCCTGAAGCATGTTGATCCTCAAAACTGCCATCATGATGTGATTTAAGTATCATTTAATCATACATTTGGTCAAGTAAGGTGTCCATTCTGTCAGCCAAAGGAAATTTGATGTTTGGTTGCCACAATCAAATTAGAAACGGCATTCTTGTTTGGAATATACAAAAGAGTGGTGACTGATGACTCAGAACAGTATTGTGACTTATGTTATGGAAGTCTGCAGGTGGTCTTAACCAAGATTTTCTGCTTGCTGTTTTTGGGTTTTGGTCACATGTGATTATTTTTGAGGTTATTCCCAGCACACAAGGGTCAGTTCTGCAGCTGGTGGCTGTCACAGCCTTCAAAAGCAGGTGGGTGAGGGCTGGTGGTGGCATACCATGTGGGCTATAGGCTTGTCTCACCTGGCCATAGGCTCCTGTCAGCTGCTCTGGTCTGTTGGATGTGTGGCCTGAGCATGTTTCAGCCAGGAAGAATTGATAAGCCAAGCACCTAGACACCAGATTCTTGCAAAGAAGGAACAGGGGCCAAAACTGGGTTTATCACAGGTTCATAGAATCGTTAGGGTTGGAAGGGATCTCAAAGTTCATCTATTCCAACATCCCCACTATAGGCAGGGAGGTCAATCACTAGATCAGATTGCTCAGGGTCCCATCCTGAGTGATTTTGAACACTTCCAGGGATGAGGCATCCACAGGCTCTCTGGACAACCTGTGCCAGTGTCTCACCATCCTCTGAGTGAGGAATTTCTTCTTAACAATTAAACTAAACCTGTTCTTTTTCAGTTTAAAACCAATGCCCATTTTCCTGTCGCCATCTGACATTTAAAAAATCCCCAAACCCTCTCCCTCCTTTTTATAAGCAATCTTTAGGTACTGGAAGGTTGCAGGTCTTCCTGAAGCCTTCTCTTTTCCGGGCTGAACAACCCCAGCTCTCTCAGCTTATCCTTGGATGGAGAGGTTTTCCATCCCTGTGATGATCTTCATTGCCCTTCTCTGGACCCATTCCAGCAGGTTTGGGTGACGTGCAGCTAGATAAAATCTTTCTAGATAAAAGCAAAGAACAAAAAAATCTTGTCCCAGGTTTTCTCACTGCTTCAATGGAAGAGAGTGATGTGCTTTAAAGCCTGATTGATTCACCCCTTGATGAAACCTGGACCCCTGGCTGGTGTTATTTTGTTCCAGGCACCTTTCCAGTATCCCTCCTGAAGATGGGAAGGGTGTTTGTGAAAGTGGTGCAGCTCATGAAAGGGGTGCAAGGGCTCCCCTTGTGCTCTGGCTGTGCTTTAGTTTGATTGCAGTCCTTGAGATTTAAGGGGATTTAGTCAGGCTTCATATCCTTTGCTCTCCGTGTCTCAGAAGGAAATGAGATTTCATACTCACAACTTCCTATGTTTTAATTTCCTCATAAAATATTTGTTTGTTTGTTTGTTTAGTCCCCTCCCTTGAAAATCTGCTTGTGTTTTGTATATTTACTCTTCCTGGCAAGTGGTTAAGAGACTGGTTGAATAAATGACAAGACATAACTGAGCTTTTCTCTGACTGTCACAATCCTCAGGACATGCAAGGTCAGGTCTTTGCTGTGGAAGAAGCTGACTTAACAAGGTACTAATTTACTTCAAGGAAAGAGATTACTGATCACAGTAGATTTCTACAGCAGATGAATATGTGATTAAGAATGAATAATTTATTAAAAGTATTCAGCCTTACTATCTGCTCACAGTAAGTCCGTGAGTGTTTCAGAATGTTCTTACGTTTGTCATTAGATAGCTTCTGCTATTTCCTTATCTTATATTTATTCTTCTGACCTGTTTCTTGAACTAAAATTTGGCCATAGCGCTCCAAGGGTGGGCAGGTGTGCAAAATCTTTTACATGTATAGACTAAAAATAAGATTTATAAAACTTTCTGAAACATAATTTAAGGTATTTTTTTCTATAATTGCTTAGCATTAGCCCATTAAAAGGGAAAAAAATACAAAATTAACCAGATAATAACAATAATAGACCATTTTTATTATGCTTTCTGGCTAGGAATTCTGAAAAAATGTATTTTATGTGTGTGTAGTTTCATTTCTTAATTTTTAAATTAGATTTCCAAAAATTGAGGTAGGCATGTCCAATGAGAACTGTCACACTTTACACTGTGGTTTAATATATAGACAGCTAAATACCACACAGCTGCTTGCTCACTTGTCTCCCCAGTAGAATGGGGGAGTGAATTAGGAAAAAAAACCCCTGGTTTGAGATAAAGGAAGGTTAATAGCACAGAAATGGAAAGAAAACAACTACTATTTCTCCTCCTTCTACTGATAAAATAATTACATTACAAAAGCAAGGGATGCACAATGAAATTGCTCACCACCTGCTCAGTGATCTCCATCCATTTCCCCAGCAGCCACCCTCAGCCACTTTTCACCCTAATCTATACACCATAAAATCTCTACACCATAAAATCTATGCACTATAAAGTCTATACATTTTACCAGGTGGAATATCCCTATGTCCAGCTGGTGTCAGCTGTCCTGGCTGTGTCACTTCCTAGCTCCTTGGGCCCTGCAGCCTCCTGGCTGGCAGGGTGAGGTGAGAAGCTGAAAAGCCCTTGACTTAGTGTAAACACTGCCCAACAACAACCAAAACATTGATGTGTTATCAGCATTGCTCTCATCCTAAATCCCAAATACGGCCCTGGACCACCTACTAGGAAGAAAAGTAATTCTATCCAGCTGAAACCATGACACTTTCTGATTTGTAAAACTCATGACATTTATTTAAATGAATGTATTTGGATATATCAGTCTAATGGCAGATTCCTGTTTTTAAACAAATGTGAAAATCTTGCTTAATCAGCCCTCAAAATGATCATGCTATATAAGATGGTCCCACTTTACAATTTTCTTTTGGCACTGGCTTGACCAAAAATATCTGGTTGGACTGCATTAGGACCTCTTTTGTAATTTCTTCACTGAAGATAAATTGTATTTTCAGAAAGGAGGACTCTCAGAAAGCACTTTGGCCAGTGGTAAGGTGTGTTTTTGGGGAGGAGGGATGAACTAGAAGATGAACTACTAATAGAAAAATTTTCTCATTTTTATGTATCTTTCTTTTAGCTGGAAAATGTAGGACACTTTAAAATATGAAAGAAAACTAGCATTTTTTTTTCTTTGTGAGCTTCTTCTTTCTATTATATCTTCCCCATGATGTCATTTTTCTTGCACACTTTTTATCAAGGATTTGTCTGCCCTACTCTACTCTCACATAATTCTTCTGAGTGCATGAGCACCATTCCTCTACTTCCTAAGGACAGAAGTCTCCTTCAGTGTCCTCCATTTTCACTGCTACTTTCTGCTTGCTCAATCTATCCTTATCCGGATCTCAAAGCCCTTGAACTCTACCTCAGGCCAGCCGAAACTCTTGCTACTCAGAGGTGTCCTTGCCCTGCATGCCCCAGGTGGGGCTGTGCTTTCACCCCACTGTGTGGCAGTTTCTCATCACCCCTCCCATTTGATAACTCCAGGTTGTTCATAATCTGCATATACACAGCACACATAACATCCCCCCCCCAACACACACACACACTGATGTCATTCTAGCTTTAAAGCTTAGGCACACAATCAGAAGCTATGAAAATTTTTCTTCTTTCTTATCCATTGTCACCAGGTTCAGGAAACCATGCCTGCTGTATCCTGCTGTATCCTGGGAGATGCCAAGTCCCCTGTTCTGTGATTGCTCCCTTTTGTTGACATCTGATCTTCTACCAGGACTCTGGAGAAATGGGGGCTGAAAACTGTGTGTGTGTGTGTCAGTGCCACCGTAACGTGCCTCGTGGGAGTAATCCAGCCAAGGCTGCATTCCTGGTTCCGTGTCTCTTTCCTTTGCCACCTGTAGTCTGCTAATTTGCTACAAAGCAGGGTTCCCTGCCATCACATCTGTGGTGGGGGCCTCTGGGTCTGTAGAGAGGACTGAAATGAAGGCACCATGTGGTGATACTGCATGCTGCTGTGCCTCAGCCATGGCATGTAACAAATTGACCTAATTGGAAAGTTGCAAACTTTTTTCCCAGAAGAACTGCCTCTCCTAATTTTCCATGTGAGGGAAAGGGTTTCCATTCCCTAACCAGTGGTAGGGAATCTACTCCTTTGACTTTTCTATTTTAAATATGTAGCTTCTGGGGCAGAAGGCTGGCTGTGAATCAGCACTTGATGGGAGGATCACAAAGAGAGCTTTCTGATTCTCTTCTCTGCCCACTGAAGCTTGATACAGCAGGAGAGACTTGCTGGGTGCTGTGTGCTGAGAGTGGAGCCACATCTCTGTGATTCTCCAGGTTTCTTTCCACCATGTTTTGTTTTTTTTTCTCCTTTTATTTATTTAATTTAACTTTATTATGAATAGATGTTTGAGTATTAGTGTTACTTATGGTACAACATATTCATAGCAAATAACTTGGCAGGGGTGGGGTGGAACAATGGGTGACTAATATGTGTTTTTTAACCTCTTTCTTAAAGAAAGACTTTAATAAAATGTGTGTGAGTGTGTGTGTGTACATGTGAGAAAGAGATGAAACACAACACAGTTTAAATGCTGTCACGTTTTACAGCTAGGTTACCATTTTTTCTCCTACAAAAGCTGATAAAATACAAGTTACATTTAGGCGTAGGATTTATAGTTGCTTTAACATATGCCCTGAAAAAAATGTGTATCTACAGGGGACAGTAGTTCATGGAGAAAACAAGTTGGTGCTGAGAAGTTCAATTACTCTCCTGAAATATCAATAATGTAGCTGGAAGAAAGAAAAAACAACAGGCCACTTCCTATACTGGATGAATTCTCAAAATGTCTATAAAGGCTTGCTGCCAGCAGCAAGAAAGTAATAACTATAAATGTTGCTCAGTGGGAAGACTTAGTGATAGAGCCCCTCTGCTTGAAATTTTACCGAAGCCCTGTCAACACAGTGTAACTTTCATGCTTTTGCATTTTTATTTTTATTATAGTTTCTATTATTCTTGGCAGGTGCATGTGTTGGCAGGTGAACTCAGGGTCTCCCTCCTGGCAAAGTTCTCTATCTTTTCAAGTCACTCAGTGTAAGTCTGCAGTGTCTTGACTCTGAGATCTGCTAAAATGCATTTTAAACATACTGTTCTAGATGGTCACTGTAGCAATTCTTAAAGTTCCGCTCTACATTCTCCTACAGAAAGCTTAAGCAGCAGAGTGAGCAATGTAATTTTATTCCTTAAAGAGTTACCAAAATCTTTCTGTAATTCCTTTTATTTTACAGCTATGGTTAAATTTAAAAACAGCGATATCAACAGCAACAATGATGACAATGATGATGATGAAGAAACAAGCCCAACATGTTCTAGGCTGCTTGAGGCAAAGTGTTATGTGTTTTTTGTCTCTTCTTGAGGTGACTGGTCTCAGCAGCACCAGATCTTCTGTATATGAACAAAACAGAAAACAGTGTGTGATAGCACTGTCACATGTGGGAGCTGACAGAGGTCTGCCATTGCACAGGACAGTCCATTATCAAAAGACCTCCTGAGGAATCTTCTGAGCTTACTTCTGATGGAGAGAGATTGCTGATCTGAGGTGCTGAAACAAATAGGCTGAAAACAGATCCAGGTGAATGAATTGATGTTTTTCTTTTCTTTTCTAAGGAGCTTGACATTAACAGTAGAGTCTGCTCCCCCTTCTTTTTCTTTAATTTTTATAACCATTCTCAGCTGAAGGCTTTAAAAATGTTTTTACAGTTATTTTACATATTTCAAAATAACATTTATTAGCCTAATACCTCTAATTATGCATGATGGATGAGTCACAATGTAGAGTGTGCTCCTACATTTTTTCACTTGAATTCATATATATACTTACCTAATTTGACAGCAGTGGCATGGCTACATGTTAAATGAAATGATCCTGCTAAGATTACCTCTCAGAGACAGACCTATAGTGCAACAAGGACTTTAAGATTTGAGTCCTTCTAGGTTTTCCCAATTTTTCCATTGCGGGGATCATTACTTAACTCAAGCTTAGAAACAAACCTGTGAAGGTGGATTGGTGTGAATCTGTCTTTTGGTTCAGACATGAAATTTTGTGCTCGTATTGAATAAATTTATTCAGTAAGAGGAGTTCAATTACTTTGGGGAGAGCACTTTTGGGGAGAGAGGAAAGAGCTTTGCAGTGGGCTTACGTCAGTATTTAATTCCGGAGAAGCAGAGTGTTTCTGAAGCAAATGTCCCAATTTCTGCCTTGCTGTGCTGCAGTTTGCATGTGGGAGAAGTGCCAGGACATGGATTCCTGACTTCCACTGGCATAGGAATGGTCTCTGCTTGCTCAGGGGTGCTCAGTCCATATGCCAATGATGCTTGTCCTCCTAGATGAACCCTCCTACAAACACCTGTACTGCAGCTATCAATCCCCCAGTACCACCAGTTTGCTACCCTCACACTGCAAGGTGTGAGCTTCAGAGGTGTGCAGCCAGTGTGACCCTTCATATGGGTGATATGACACATGACAAATATGCAGGAGCACTTGCCCTGGTGTCTAATTATAGTCCATAAATCACGGTGATACCTGTTACTATACTTTATGGTTGTTGTCAAACATCTACAAAGTGGAGATGCTCCCTGCCCACAGAGTTTGGTTTTTTTCCTGTGGCATCTCTGTGTGATGGTAAATATGGTAATACACCCAAATAATCCCTGAGGAGGGAGGAAAAAAATCTAATTTTCAGTCTAGAAAGTAATGTATTGAAAGTCAATCATTCAAAGGTAGGTTTAGCTCCTGTGCTGGAGGCTCTGTATTTTGGTCTTCTGCACCTCAAGTATGCATTTCTTGTTCCCTGGATGGCTTAAGTAAGTGGCATGCTTTCTGGCAAAGGAGAAGGTGCAGCTGCTTCAGCTGTAGTTTATAATGAATCCTTATTGCATTTTTGTGTCATAATAAACACACACACAATATACACACATACACATAAAGCCCTCTTTGACTATATTACAGTAGGAGCTAGAAAAAGATCTATTAAATTCTAATCAATCCCCAAAAATAGGGAGGGAAAACCAACAGTTTCCAGGAATGTCTGATACATTATCTTTAAAGACTAAATAACTTTATGGAGTTCCTTACATTTTCTATGAATAAGAGGAATATGTATTCAGTAATCAGTAAACCTTTTAAAAATTATTATTATTTTTTTAATCTCTGGGAATACCTGCCTTCCTCGTTAGGTGTTTGAAACATCTTTTGTGATGTGTTTACTAAAAAATTTAAGCAGTCAGACTTGGGCAAAAAGAAACCTCAAAATCAGAAAATGCACTTGAGACATACATTTATGCAAGAAAAATTACACTTTGGAAATGGTCTGGTTAGGTTATGTAAAGGGTTGCTTTAAGCAGTCACACAGATTATCAACTGAAATAACTTGCTTTATACATGTTATTCTTTCATCAAAAGGTCAAATAAAATTGTACTGGGAGCCTAGTGGGTACTTTAAATGGCTAGTTACTCAAAATGGCCTTTTGGGGATGATATAAGGGAGGGTCTCAAAGGCAGGTTCTGTTGTATTTTGTCCCATACTCATTTTTAGGGTAAAAAAAAAAGCCATGACCAAAATCTAGATGCTTTTTTTTTTTTTAATGGTGCTGTCACACTGAGCTCTTCCTGTTTTTTGCAGTCTTTCTAGAAGATGAATACAGCTCCTCGGTAAAAATGCAGAGATGTGAGGCTATGTCCCTATGTGTTATGCCTCACTATTACAGAAAACCCTATAACAGCTTTTAGAAATGTTTCAAGCTATTTTTTATGATAAAAAGAAATTTTGAAATTTTCTATCCCACTGGAAGGCTTTGATCTGTGCTTTGACACTTTTATTTTCCTGTGTATTCAGCTTAAATTAATTCCTTATTAATTTTATAATCATTTATTAATCACTGTGAATACCAGCCTAGAGGCTGTACTTCCCTGGCATATATGCCCAAGAGGTATTTGGAGAGGGGCATAGTCTCACTCAGCCTGCATTTTGCCTGACTAGACAAGACAGATTCTCATAGTTCCTTAGCTGAGTAACCTCCTTCTTGCTCACATAAGATTAAGAGCTTTAGCAGGCCTTCTTTCTCACCTGCCTGTGGCTGGAGGTGGAGGAACTACATTAGATGAGATATTCTCTTACTCTGTACAATGTTGTTAGAGTCTAGAGAATTCTGATACATCATAGAACTGTATTTGACTTTGTGAAAAAGATAAACTGCTTTAGTGTCTTGCAGGCACTTGGTCAGGAGATTAACAAACTTGGGTTCTTCTTTTCAGATATTTTGAATTAATTAGAACTGAATAAAATAACTCCAGCTGCTAAGTTAAAGCATATTTCAAGCTATTGTTATATTAATGCATGAGACATACTAAAATGTGCTGGATTTGAAATCTCCTGTTTTGTTTTCACTCGTGTTTTCAGCCAGTTCCAGTGGGTGGCACAAGAAGCACAAAAACCAGGTGAGTTTCCATCCAAGCATGTCCCATAGGATTTCTATTTAACTATTGTAGTTCGTAGTTAAAAATAACAAAGGAGATGCAAGAAGGTAAAGGAAGTTAATTCCTCCGTCTGAGTGTTTGGTATTAGACTTTGTGAATGTTTAATTGTTCAATATTGCTTTATATTTATCAGTGTCTACAAACACAGGCTTGAGGTCGTCAGTCTGAGCTTCCCTTCCCGAGAACACTTTGACTGAGAGCTGATGTGCTGAGCATTGTGTGGGAGCAGCAGATCTAACCTGGATTGTACCCACTGAGTGCCTTCGTGTTCCAAGTGCTGTGGCTGTGGACTCTGCACTGCAGCATGTTTAGAACTGTGCATGTATGAGCAATATTTGTCTCTTTCAGTGACATTCAAATGATCTTTATTATGCTCAGTTCCAGCTTCACAGCTGGGAATGAAAAAAGAAAATTACAGATCTGAAATAAATACTGCAGCTAAGCTACTGCCCTGGAGAGCATCCTACTGTAATGTGTTGTGGGAGGGTAACTGCAATGTTACAGGAAAGTCTATAATGGTCACACAGGTGCTCTGTCCATGACACATCCATGTAGTTTCTGTCAATGAAAAATTGAAAGGAACAACTTACATTTGCTTTTCAGAAGTACAGGCAAAACAAAACCTTGCTGTGACAAAAGGATGGATTTTGTGAAGCAAAATCACTGGGGATTTGAAGCCATTGGATATGGTTGGGGTCATCAGCTGGTATTTCAGGGGTAAGAGAGGTTGTAATTATCATGACAGATTTCAGAAGGCCTTTATGAAACAGCTGGGTCTGAGAGGGCTGCAGGTGGGAGAAGTCCCCTGAAGCACTCTTGCCAACCAATGGACTCTGATCCTCCTCTAAAGCAGGAAGGTTCTGGATGCCCAAGAAATTCAGTGTGACTTGTCTATATGGACCATATGCCTGATGAGATGTCCAGCAATCTGCTGGGCTATTCAAAATAGACATTTTGTCTACTGTTAGATGGGACCCTGGATGCATGAAAGAGTCAAAGAAGGAAGAAGTGAGAGCAAAACACAAGAGTTACTGGTTAGAAGGAGGTCTAGTATTTTCCAGTGTAACATTTTTCCAAATGACCCAAGATAGCATTTCTCTGGGGAATATGTGTTCCATCAGAAATTCTGGGTTTTTTTATGGCTTCTAGTAGAAGCCTGTTGGATTTTGGCAAGTGATGCTTGGAAGTGCTCGAGTGCTTGGGCCACCGGTGCTTAGTGCCCTAGTGAAGCTGAGGGCTGGGAACTCTTATGTGCCCTGGGGGTTCTCCAGTCTTCTGTGCTTCACTGAGGAGGCTTCTGGGAGCCTGAAGATGCACAGTCTCTGAGATCTGAAATGCTTGTTTGATAGGGATATGTGTATGTAAGACCTAGATGGGCTGGCCAGAGGCCTGAATGATTCATACCTGAAATGCCCTGTCTCTAAACTGAGGTGGGCAGGTCTTGCAGGCTTTAGAGAACTTGACATTAAGGTACAGTAGTGTGTAGCTCTGGTGGTGCTTGCTCTGCACACTATGCAGGGCTCCAGTGCTGATTGATACAAGTTTCTCATGGATTTGGAAGACTGATGAATTCCTGAAATTGGGAAGGAAACAAAAGAAGAAAGCAGTGAAGAGGCAAAAAACAATGGTGAAGAAGTGGAAGTTGAAAGCTTTTAGAAATAAAGAGAGGATTTGAGACTAGAGGAGATTCAGTCACTGGCCTTTTCTGTATCAAAGTCTTAACACAAGGGAAATAGCGGGGAGGTAGTTTTATTTCTGGCTGTCACTTGTTTTGAAGAACAGGGAAATCAATACTGTCCAGCTAAATGATGGAGAAGAATTAGTCATCTGGATTATGGGAATATTAATAAGCATTTGCTTTGCATGAAAAAATAAATACAGAAAAATAAGAACAGAGAAAAAAGAGGGAAATGCAGACTTTGAACCTGCAATCTTATACTGATTGCAACCATGCAATTCTTGAAGATTGAAACACTGATAAGAGATCAGAATCTGACAGGAAGCTGAGCCAAGGAAAGGCCAGAGAGTTTCATCTTGCAATGCAATGACAATTTGCCAGCAGAGCAAGCCAGCTCTCCTGCAGGAGTTTTGTGAGCTGTGCACTGATGATCCCCAGGCTGCTACAGCATCCACAAGCAGCTCTAAGCCCCAGCAGAGGCAGAGGGCAGGTGCAGTTCAAGGTGGGTGTCCTTTGGAAGTAGCAGCGGTGTCTCATCATTGCAGATCTGTTACTCTGGCAAGAGATGTGCAGTTACTGGGACCTCCCTCCTCTCTGCAGGGCAGCACAACAGCCAAGACACACCTACGCTCTGTTCCCTGGGTCTGGGGGACATTTGCTGGTCAGGGGAAGATTTTAGCTGAAGGAAGGTGGTGTGGTTTTATTTATTTCTCTGTGTTTCCCTGGCTGTATCCAAATCTCTCCTACTTGCTCCCAGCCACTCTTTCTCTTGGCCTCCAGAGAGAGGATGAATTTTCCCTGAGAGTGGGGAAATCCCCCATTTTCTTTGTTTTGATCAATCTTTCCTAAGGTAGTCAGCATGCTAAGCTTAATATTCTTTCATGCTCTTTTCCTCTGGTGGAAGCAGGGTGCCAGGAGAGGAGCGGGCTGATGCTGATGGTGAGGAGACACAGATGATGTGATGAGAGAGGTGTCTCTTCTGTCCCCTGCATCCCCATGGACTCTTGGCAGCAGCTCCTCTAGATAGTTTGGACTCAGATTCCTCTGATTTTGTCTTCCCAGGGGAAGAACTGCCTGATCGGTGCTGCTGCTGGGTCAGCGCTGCTCTGGTGGCTGCGCTTCAGAGGCACAAGGCAGGCACGGGTGAAATTGCTTTAGGCTGTGCTTTGCCTGTCTTAACTTTAGCTTCTGACTCTGAGCCACTCAGTGGCTTTCATTCCCTCTGCAGCAGGGGAGAACTGCAGAGATAAAAGTCCTCTGGATGGCCCAGAGAAGAGAGGGGCTGTCACTTGGTGGTTTGTAAAAGCTGGCTGAGCAAGGCAGGTCGCGTACCTATGCAGCATCCTCAGGGAACGAGGTGTGCTTTTCCCTTGCTCTTCAGTAAATGACCCAGTTTGTGGTGGTTTTTAATATCACAATGCAATTTTTTTTTTTTTTTTTTTTTTTAAATCTGGGTGGCATAAGAAAAGGCAGGGTGACCCAAAGCAAGAAAGACTGACATTTGTTTGCATTTTTAAATAGATGTAGAGGTTAATTCTTCTGTTTTTTTTTTCTTGTTTTTTTTTTTTGCTTTGTCACTCAGTATGTGCTGCTGCTGAGGATCAGAAGGAAACCATGACACTGCATCTTTTTTCTTATTTTTCATGAGCACTAGCAACTTTGAGATCTTTCATGCATATTTTTGTGGATGCAAGTTGTCTATTAAACTATATCAGACTCTATTTTCTATTAAACAAGATCAAAAGCATACTAAAATAAAATTTGAAAAAATCCTGCAGAGAGAATAAGAGAATAAGGTTCAGCATACCCAGTTTGGTAGATACTATATTCATGATAACCAGACAGAGGCCTCAGAAGGGTACCAGTCAGTATTTTAAGTTTAGGGTATCTTATTAAAAGACATACCCACATGGGTTCAGTAAAATGTACATTATCTGTGTATCTTTTTCCCAAAGCTTCTCTTCTGAAGCCTTCCATAACTCCTTTATTGCTTGCACTATCTGCTTCTGAGTATTATGCTGCCAGAGAGCATTGGCTCAGTAGCAAACTTGCATGTGTGAGTCAAAACAAGGCTGGTGGGAAATATATTTTAGGGCAGAATTGTCTGAAATAGACCTCAGGTGAGCTGTCGTTGGGCATTAGTGTACCTGAGGAACTATTCTGCTCTGAACAGCCAGGAGAGTCTTATCTGGGCTTCACAGGTAGGCTGTGAGAAACATGACCAGCCTTGCCTGAGGTGAAAGAGATTTCTGGGTAATCTGCTCGACACCATGTTCTCATAAATGTGAATTAAGCTAAAATGAAATTACCTCCACATAGCAGGAGGGACTGGTGCATTGTCTCATGAGTGTATTGTTGAGATGAAATCCAAAATGGGAAAAAGTTTGCACAAATGTGTGCAAGCAGGAATAAATAGATATAAATACAGAAAAGTGAGCTATAGTACATCCTCTAGGAGTCTTTGCTAGATGGGACATACTTCGTTACAGGCTGTGCCACAATTAATCTTAAGGATGAACAAAAGAACTGGAATGGGTCTTCAGATGCATAACAGAAATGAAAAATGTTTGCACTTTTTGACAGATTGCTTAAAATCACTGTTACTTTAGTGCACTGCTACATGTATTTCATAAGTAGCAAGCCAATGGTAAGTAATGGTTTTCAGGGATTGTACAGGAGAAATACCCAATGTTCTTCTACTGAAACACTCCTGGTAAAATTGTTTAAAGACAGATTGAACATTCTTCCTTCTTCCCTTTCAAATTGTTTCCTCTGAAGTCTGAATTCATTCTTCCCCACAGTCTTGAAGAAAAAAGTCTGGTGTAGAGAAGGAAACCTGCTCTGAGTGAGCAGGGCAGCGGCTTCAGTTCTAGTTACATTAGTTCAAAATGGACCTAATCCCAAAATTTTTCATTCCTGGATAAATCCCCATCCCCACTCTCAGAGCTTCTTGCTTCTCAGCAGCTAATTTCTCCCTCCTCTCTGACAAGCAAAGCATTAAATACAAATCTTTGCTATGACATCTATTTTAAAAGTAAGAAAAATAACACAGAAGGGAATATAAAGCAAAACTGAACAGCATTTCTTGTTGTCTTTTGATTAAGCTGCCCCAGCTGTGAATAAGCAAATGTCATCAGCATTGTCTTCCCTTCACATGTGCCTGAAAGGTGCCATGCAGCAGGTTTGTTTGCAGGCTCTGGTTCTAGCCCTGGCTGAGCCTCTCCTGCTGAGCAGCCCTGGGCTGGACCCCCCCCTCCCGACCCAGTGTCACCACCTGAGCTCCCAGAGCCCCCTTGCACCACCTGCTCTCCCTTGGTCACGTCTGGTACGTCCCTGGATGCAGGGCTGGCTTGAGGTGAGACTGCAGAAAGGGCCACCCCAGCTTGGCAGCAGGAAATGTGTGCTGGCTCCTTCCTTCCATCTGGGATGTGGTTTCCTTCAGCAGGCTGGAAGCTGAAGTGCCTCTTCCCAGATCGTGTGCTTTGGGAGTTGGCTTGTGCACAGCTTAGCCCCCTTTGGTGGCCCGTGACAGATGAGACAAGAAGCCGTTACTTCTCTCAGCTGTTTCTCAACTCAGGCACCCTTTTCAGACACACAAGATGCCCCCAGCTCTGCTGAGAAACACCTGTACACTGTTTTTCAGACATAGACTTTCCAGGGATGGATTGTGTCTATGCTTGGCACTGTCTCCATAGTTTTCCTTCTCTCTGCAGCATCGATGGTGTGCCCTTTCAAACCTTGTGTCTTCTCCCCCTGGAAGAGCTGCAATAAGAACATCAGCAGATAGTTGGCTGGGTTTCATCCCCCACACTCCCTCATCCTTCCTCTTATTCTTATTTCCTTTATTCCAGGCAGCATTATTTTAAGTGTGGTTGGTTAACCTTTGGTATCTCAATACCCATCCTCACTGTTAGAGATCTGCTTCAGAAAGTCTTATCCTTGTTATGACTTCCCTTTCATTTACCAGTACCCTGGAGAGCTGAACTCCAGGAGGTGACAAGATGGTGGGTGTTAATAGGAATTGGAATAACTGGGACAGAAGCATAGCAAACAGGAACAGAAGAGATGAGTCTGCAATAATATTTCATTCTCAGCTCACTGCCAATGCCCAGTGTTTGGCGAGGTAAAGTACAGAGATGAGTATCAAACCTCCTTGCATTCAGGAAAAGAGTCTGTGGCTTGATATTAAACAGGTATAAGGAATCTACCACAATTAAGACACTGCTGACATATTGGTTCCCCAAACTGATTCAAGTGACAGTTTCATGGGTTGAGGGAAGTGCAGTGTCATTTAAAGAAGGTGTGATGAATGGAAACAGGACATTAGGAGGAGGTATGATAAGAGCATTTTAACATTACTTGTCTGTTTTTTGAAAGTGGAACTGATTTTTCCTTTTAAAGATTTCTATATAGTGAAGATAAAGGCAGTCTATAGTAATCTGTTAAAATCAAGCCCTAATTTTCTCTGTTTTCCGTGTCCGCTGGTAGCAGTGTGGGTGACAGTGACAGAGGGGATGTAAATAATTGATTTTACTCTGTCTCCCAGAGACAGAATTTCCAGCATCCAGCAGGTGAGTGTGCACTTGCTGCTTCAAACTGGGTCCAGCTCAGAGTATATGACAGCAGCGTCTGGAGGGTTCATACCGCACTGACTCTTAATTACAAACATTTACGTGAGGCATTTCTCTTCCAAGACTCACCTGACTCCTGCATGGCTGTGTAGGTTCTGCTTTATTCCTACAGTGAAATTTTTCCTTCTGGTTTCACAAAAAGCTTGTGTAAATCCCTACCTCTCCAGATGGCACAGACTCTGCAGCTACCAGTTTGCTACTACACATCACATATTACAATAATTCATACCCTGTTCAGTACAAAGCTCCCTTTGTTCCAGAGGTCTCAAACCAAGAGACTTGGTACCTGTGAATAGTGGGATTCAGAAGACCCTGGAGTGCTAGGATTTCTAAATTGCTGGTTGATCAGTGAGCTACTCCTTGCACTTCAGAGACCGGACATTCCAGCTACAGAGCAAGTAATGAAGGACACTGTATACATTTGAAGGGTAAAGAAAAAAAGAAAAATCCCTCTCCCTGTATGCTCCCTCAAGTCTTCACAGCATCTGATGACTGTTTGAATGCTCAATTTAGACAAAAAATGCCATATTAAGGTTTTTTTTTTTTTTAGAAACAACTTTTGAGTTGCAGATACGTTAGCAGTTCTGATGCCTCAGATGTTCCATGCGGGAAAACATTTAAGCACAAAATAATTCCTCTTAAAAAGAAGTTTTTTCTCTCCTGTCTGCCAAATGTTTGGCTGGTAATCCATGTGGGATGGGAAGATTTACAGACTGCTATTCTCTGGTCTGTGAATTAATGACAGTGTCACTAGTTTGAAATGAGTGGTTTCTGGTAATTAACTTGTGTGTGGAAATATGTGTCCTGTGGCTCAGGTAAATACCTCCACAGAAGGATTATCTCCAGGATAGAGAAACTGTTGCAAACAGCTTCTGGGTGGTGGTTTCAGGCAGAGGGAGAGACTGAGTAAAAGCAGATAGGTGGAACTGGTGGTGTGGGGCAGGTGGAGTGAGTGCTGGGGAAGATGATTGTTTTGGAGCCTCATTTATTGAGAAGGTGGTTGAAGCCCCAGAGCTGGGGTGCCACTGGTGCAGTAAGGACCCAAATTCTCTCTGCTGTACGCTAACTTGGCTAATAAGGTACTGATCTAGCCAGTCACCTAGCCAGGCAGTAACTTAGTCAAGTTCTATTCCTTCTCTGCTTGAGGGGGTTTGAAATTGCATCTTCAGCCTTATGCCAGAAGTTATAACCATTTAGTGGCTGGAAAAACAGGACATATAGTTCAAAATGCTCCTGCTCAGAGAAACAATAGAAATAATGCCTGTTGACCCTTCCTTCCTGTAAATAATGCTCTGGGGATCTCACCTTCTAGTTTTCTAATTTTTAGAGGCTATGTGGAGACAAAGTAAACAGCACTACTTTTGAGAAATTAAATTTACTCTGCAACTGAACTGTGGCTGCTCTCCAGGATCCACCAAGTCCTGTTTGGTTGGTTTTATTTTGAAACTTTCTTTGAAAACAAACTTTTTCTTGAGGATAAATACTCTCATGCACTGGCAATTAATCATTGAATTGATAGTAAAAAAGGAGAGCTGCCAGTCCCTACTTTTCCCCCATTGCCTCTGGCCCCAAAGTATGTAATCAAAGTTGTGCACTGTGATCATGGTTGCTTAGGTCTTCTCTGCTCCCAGTAATGCAGCCCCTTTTGCCAAGACTGTGGTTTTCACTGGTGAACATTGCACTCCTCATCAGATCTAGTATTTAACTACTTTAATTGCAAGAAAAGAATTTTGCTGGCTGATTCTATCCTCTTCTGGTTTTCCATGTCCTTTAATCTTCTGGATCGCTGATCACATCCCTTTCCTTTCTTGGCTAAGTCCATCTTGCCCATGGATCTGACAAAATGTTTGGTTCCCAGATGCATTCCTGATTAGAGCTGGCCAGGAATTTCCTGACAAAGCATGCGTTTGTTGAAAAATGCCAATTTAGAAAATCTAAATGCCTCATAGATTTTTGTCTTTGATGCATTTTCAGTGAATAATAGGAAGATTTCTGCTCTGGGATTTGCTCCAGATTGAATTGCTCTGAGTTTTAAAGTCCAGAAAACCTGCCCTGAAAGGGGCTTTGGGGGCTGCTGTACTCCTTATTCTGTGGCAGTGGCTTCCCTGGGTGGCTCAGATAATATGACAGCAGTTTGTTGCATCCTATGGAGCCAGAACTCATGGTGTGATATCCAACTTTTAAGTTCCATATAAAAATGTTTCACAGTCCAGAAACTACATTTTTTGTCAGCATGGAAAAAGTCATATTCCAATGGAATCTCATGCCTTGGTGGGAGATGGGAAAATACCTACATTCAGTGCAGGTGTACTCCTGAGAGCTTTACCCAATTCTGCAAAATCTAGAAATACAACTTTTAAAAACTAAATTACCCTGGTTGAAGAGAATAAATCAAAGTATATTTTTGCTATTGAAAACAAGATCTTGTCTTGAGCTGCAGAGCCTTAGAGACTGAAAGCCTTTGTTTATCTTTACCAAAAAGTCAGGCAAAACATAGGAAGCTTATTCAGGCAGTGGTAATACACAGCTTGACTGCTGGCCATTGGCTCTGTCCAGGAGGGTCTGAAAAGGACAGCAAGTTCAACCTCAACATCCATTAAATCTTTAACCTTTCTTGCTATTCTTAATGGAAGCTGGTGGAAGAGGAAGTGGGAATATTTTAATAGAGTCGAAGTGTTCCCTTCATGAATTATTTTTCTGTGAGGAGATGAAATGCCTCACTGTATGGACACATTATGTTCTCATGGTCTGCCTTATTTAAAGAAACAGCCATAACAAGCACAGTCACAAAGCTTTATATGGCTTCTTTATTATTTTGCTCTTGTTATTGTGCCTCTGTGGGGTCTACACAGAAGAAAATCAGTAGATCAGCAGAATGCTGCTGCTATTGTGGAGTCTTTGTGTAGATCTGTGTGGCAGTAAAAATATGAACAATATTTCACTGAATCCCATCCCTCATTATTTTGGGGCCATTTCCTCAGCAGGCTTTCATACAATACTAGGGACAAGTTGGGTTCACAGCTACTTGAATGATGCAGAGAATAAAAGAATATATACTTCTTTGTGGAAAGAAAACCTGCCTGGGCCCAAATAGAAGGAAATCACCACAAATGCACCTTGTATCTGCTTCTGTAAACAGACCTATTCATTTCTGTACAATAGACTTTCCAGTCCTCAGGTTGTCTCTCAACCCATTTTTAAAAATCAGTCCATCATAATAAGCACACCAGGCATGTATTTTGTTGACTCATCTTTAAAGCTATCTTATAAATATGCAATAATTATATTTAGATGAATTCAGAGCTCCACATTCCCAGCTTAAAGCTCAGTCAGTTTTCAGTTGTGTCTCCATCTAATGTCTGATATTATTACAGAAGGACATGAAAAATTTCCCATAATCTGATTACACTGGAAAAGTCCATTGTTTGAATACTTCCATAGAAGAATCACCATGGATTGCTGTTTCACTACAGATTGCCACTTGTGTCAAGAGCAGCAGAGGAGCTGTGAGTGCCTGACATCCCCCCGTCCTGGAGGAGGTAACCTGAATATATAGGCCATTTTAGGAGCCCATAGACTTAATGGATTAAAAGGATACTTGGTATTGCAAAGGATTGCAAGGTAGCCCTAGGATCAGTCAAAAGGTAACACAGAGGTTCAAGCAGTTGCTCCTGCAAGTGCAGGCAACTGACCCCAAACTGCCAATGCCTTTCCTTAATGCTCCATATCCCTTAGCATCCTACAGGAAACCTTTACACTGGTGATTTAAAGCCCTTAGTGGGGCAGGGAAGATACAATCCTGGGCTCCTAATGGAATTTTTAATTTTAATCTTGAAAATGCTGCCCCTGGAAACAGTGAGTTAATCAGAGACTGAAAACAGATTGATTTGGCAATGATA
This sequence comes from Regulus satrapa, assembly GCA_013396955.1. Lineage (NCBI taxonomy): Eukaryota > Metazoa > Chordata > Aves > Passeriformes > Regulidae > Regulus > Regulus satrapa. The sequence goes on from VWZN01008451.1 coordinate 85,321, forward strand.
TCCCGCCCCCNTTTTATTTTTGATGTTTAAGTGTGGCTATTAACTAGATACAGCTATTGCTTGGTTGCATCATCCATGTTTTGTACAAATTAATTTTCTGTCACCTGCACTTTGGCCAGTAAGTGCTTAACTTTTTTCATACCATAAGGATTATAAAATCAGGATAATTAATAAATTTATTTTAAGAAAATATAGCCTCTTTGTCTAAATGTGTCTTTGTTATTTCCACAGCAGGCAGTCTTGGGTTGCAATGCAGGATGTGACCGGGTATGTGGATTCTGTCACGATCTGTTGAGCCAGGAGGGGCAGTGTTCTTATCTCCTCCATCACCCACCCTTGTCCAGGAAGATCTCTTCTGTTTAATGGGCCATGGAGTGACTGATAAAATTACATCATCCCATTGTGAAATGCTCCACCCAGGGGGAGGAGCCAGGCATTTCCAATGGAATAAAAACTGGGATTCAGAACACAACAGGCCAGCCTTTCTCTGCTGGATCCCCAGAAGAGGAGCAGGCCCTTCTACACGACCAGTGGGCCTTCAGAGGAGGGCTGCACCCTTCCAGAGGATCACTGCTTCAACAGAATCCCATCTGTCACTACAGGAGGACTGCAGCCACCATTTAATCAGACTGCTCCCAACACCCTGACCGACAGGCTGTCAGGTCATATCCTGGCTCTGTTGGTATTTTTTGTACTGCTGCATTTAATTTTAATTTTCCTATTTAGTTTAGTTTGTTTTTTTCTTGCTAGTAAAGAATTGTTTTCCCTATCCTTGTATCTTTACCTGAGAGCCCCTTAATTTCAAAATTGTCATAACTAGGAGGGAGGGGGTTTACATTTTCCATCCCAAGGGAAGCTCCTACCTTCCTTAGCAGACACCTTTGTCTTTTAAACCCAAGACACAGGCACAACAAATGCTAACATACAATTAAACAAACACTTAGAAAGAGATTTCAAATAAACTGCCCTACAGCTGCACTACAAAGCCACCCCAGGAGCTGGAAGCCTATAGATAGAATGGCAGTAGGCTCAGGCTGGGTTTTGCCACCCACACCCCTTCTTTTCAGGGCTTTCTTCACAGACCAAAGCAGAGAAGCTTGTACTCTTGCCAACCCCCATGCATGAGACACAGGCACATGACTATGGCTGAGCTAATGCATCTCTTGTGAGTGCATTGCCCTTGCCTGTTCCCCATCCAGTGTGGCTGGGCTCCAGCCAGTTCAGGTCACAGACTCCAGGGGCTGAATTCATTCTTGCCAGCCTTTATAAAGGTGCTGCAAGCTGCCACTCCTCTAGAGAAATGGGGAATGGCAGAATGTTGTATAAACCCAAAAAACACAATCTGTACCTAGAGGTTGGAGGTGCACCATTCCTGTATTTATAAACCTGTAAGGCAGGTTTATAAAATAGCATGAAAATGCTTTTTTTGAGTTATTTTGTGCTTTGTTGCTCAAGTGGAGCTTGTGGGAGGAGGGTATATTTCAATGGTAGTTAATTAAAGACTGCTTTGTTTGCAATTCCATGTGGAATTGTCCATGATTGCAAGTTTGAAGAAAAACAATACATAGCATTTTGCTTTTGGTGTTGTTGCTGGTTTAAATGTTATGTAGTCGTGTTATATCCAGGAACAGGAGAAAGGAGGCACCCAGGTGAATGTTGTTACAGCTATTTGAAAATTAACTGCTTTTGCTGAAGGGTGATGAAAGCAAATTTCCAGGGCAGAAACTTAGCAAAAATTAAAAGCTGAAAAATTATAACATTTTTTATTCCTGTAGCATCACTGAAGAGGAAAATATTCAAGCCAGAAAGAAAATAAATGCAACACTCAGCTATCCCTTTCATTTTTGGTGAACTATCAAAACCTGGGTTTTTTTTTTTTTTTCTGTTTAGAAAACAGTTCTTCTTTTCTAATGTATTTTAAATGATTTTTTTGTGTGGGTTTTTTGTGGTTTGGTTAAAGTCTGCTTTGTGAAAAAGCTGTTTTCTGTAGAACACCCTTTCAGCTGCAGTTTCAACAAGCTCTTGTTGCTTCTGAACTCAGGCTTCCTGTGTAGTAACACATTGCACTGTTGGCACACTCGTCTAACTAACAGCCTATAGCATATTTGGTGTCATCTGTTCCTGTTTCCTTGGCTGAGACATCGGCATCATGCCACATATCTTTGTATCCTTGGATCACTGACATTTTTATTGTTCTTAAAAATAACCCCACAGCTGCATCTTAAACATTCCTCACAAAATTTCTGTTTTTACTAAATGCTACTCCGTGTTTAATGTAGTAATGTGATAAAAATGGTGTGGGTATTGTAAAGCTGATTGGCATCTGTTGTAAGGTGGAGCATTTTAATTTTCACTGAAGGTCACAGGATGAGGGTGCTAAATACTTGGCTTCTTGGACAAATGCTACATATGACTGTGAACATTTGTTTGCATAATCCTGATTTAAAAAAGAGTAAAAATAATTATTATTCTTTGATGTAGGAACAGAGATACCTAAATGGAAGCCAAATTTCCTATCACAGAGGAGCTAGGGTAGAATTTTTTACACTTTATTTTGGGAAAGATAAATAGGAAATCAATATTCCTAAATAAAAAGAGGTATGGCTGGGGTAATTTGTTATAAGGGTGTTTTAGAATTACTCTCCCTTCCCTGTGTTATTTTATGCCTCTGACATTTGCACTCCCCTGGCCCTGGGACAGCGTTTGAAGTCAAATCTAAAAAGGAGAGGAAAGAAGAGCAGACGTGGAGATGTGTGGTGCTTAGTTGTCACGTGGAGTTAAACCATGATAGTCGGTTCTGCTTTTCCTATTCAAATGTGATTGCCAAGACTAGAAAGCACCACCTTGGCTATTCAGCACACTTCTCATTTCAATATGTAATATACAAATGACCACATCTCATTTTGAAGATAAACTCTTCTGATAATTACCTCTTGGTGCCAGCAAATCAGATCTTGCTTCATTTGGCTGACCTTGACTCTAGTCAACATATTTGTTGCTGTCTACCAGGTCTGTTTTTTGTTTGACCCTTCAGGTCTAGCCCTTCTCTGTTTTGTATTTCATAAGGTTTATTTTGAGACCTTTAGGCTTACAACACAGGCTTTTCTCTCAAGCCTTTTTTTTTTTTTTTTTAACTTTCTTCTTTGAAAGTACTCCATATCACCATGGACAACTTCCCAATTGGCTAAGCCCCTGTACAGCAGCAAAATCCCCACTCTAGTGTTTGATATCCCCCTTTTTTTGGTGTCAGAGCCTGAAGTAGCCCTTCACACTACTCAGTCTGACAACTCTCATGTACCATCCCTGAGTTCTCTATCCAGTAGATGGGATCTGCCTCCTGCACTTTGTCATATTTTGAGGATTTTTTCAATGCATCAAGCCACTTTGCCATGCAATTGAAAACCTTCTGTAAGGGCAAGTGTCTTCCTCATTATTTTCTACTCCACTAATCTCTGTAATGTGGGGACTTTATTGACAAAGATTGTAAATCCTAGTATAGAGCTATATTCAAAACTTCACCTTAGAAGATGATAGGCGTAACAATTAATGTGTTATATATGGGCTCACTAGTGCCATCTTTTTAAAGGCAGCCATAAAATTTCAAAAGCCCTTGTAGCTCTTTTAAAGTTTATAGCAAAAGTATAAGTGACAAATAATTTTCTTTATGTTTCTCTGAATAGGCTTTTGGAATAGTTTCATCTGTTATATTATGTAGTTAAGACTGGAATAAAATTATTTTGATTTATTGGATTAAGATCCAAGTTATGCATAAATAAGTATGGTTCCTAAGCAATTGTGTGGACAGTCCCAAGGGACTAGTAATGAAATGTTGAAACAGGAAAATTTCAGACTAAGAAATTGTTCTTCATGTCTAAGTTTCCAAAACAACTTTCTCATTAATTATATTTGTTCTGTTACAGATTTCTCTACTTCATTTTCATTTATTTTTCTAGTTTCTCCTCCTTTTTCCCTCATCAAATTTATGGTCACAGGCATGTCATAACATGATTAAGCTTTTCTTGGAACAGTGCAGGGTGGAAAGTGTGATCAGAAAAGATTTGACTGTTCAGTCTAGTCTAACACCATGCAAGGGAGGAAATTTCTGAATGTTTTGATGAGAAACAAAAGAAGGTTAAATCTTCTGAGATTGTTGGTACTTTGAATTTTGAGTCATTAAAAATGACACGCTCCAAGACACCATAATATTGAGTTGGGGTTCAACTTTCCAGGTTGCTTTTGAGAAAATTCCTGAAGTTAATATAAATATTTTCCTTTTAAATTTTTTAGAATTAAAAAAAAAAAATTATTTGTTGTAAAAAACCACCCATGTATTTCCAACATGGGGAGTAGATGTCTCTTCAGCTATGCTGAGAAGTTACTTCTGGGGATAGCTGTGCTTAAGATTGAAGAAAACCCAATAGATGAACTTGAGCAAGCACAGGGGAGAGCTTGGCTTATGAACAGTCTTCCATAAAGAGCTGCTTTTTTTTTCAGAGTGGCTCTGTCCAGACTTTAACATCTCCCTAGGGAGAAAGCTGACATATTTCTGACTTCAGGGTTCCCTTTGGAACAGGAAAGATCTAAGGATATTCTGCAGATTTTTATTTCAATTGTGCCCCTTTAGATCACGTCATGAACTCTATGCATGATAGTGCTGCATAATGCTGTGAACCTAGAGATAGGCTTTTAAAATGGAATTAAAATATTTAATGAAAGATTATTGAAATTGTTGCTACATTGTATTATGACATACTTTGCTTTCATTTTATATGTTTGCTTTCTGGAAGCATAAACAGTGAGCTGAAGTATTTTGGTAATGACTTCCACTATTTCCTCTATGCTTTTAATGCTTCATTGTGAAAAATAGACACTTTCCATCTTTCTATCCAAAATCTCTTCAAGATCAGAATTTTCAAGGTGCCAAATGTGTGTACTTCGAGTTTGAATTTCAAGACATAAACATTGGAAAATATGTCCCAAAAAAAAAAAACAAAGAAAGAGGAAAGAAATACAGGGGCTTATTCCCTGAATCTGACCGAGAACAACAGAGGAAAAGTGAGCTATCAGTAAAAATATTTTTTATTGTTGCCTGTAATCTGTGTTTTCCATTCACTCAAATTTCTGAGCAGACTGGGGCCTATTTTCTATTTGTTGTATGTGAGTAACTCCTATTGTTGGAAATGGAAGTTATTTGTTGTATCAAAGAGGAAAATGTCGTGAGAATGTGATTGTAACTGGTTTATTTTTCCCCCCTAATTTTCTGTACTGTGTGTTATTTTGTGTGCCATGCTT
>VWZN01008451.1:91860-157977 GCA_013396955.1 Regulus satrapa
TTTTTTTTTTTTTTTAATGGGACTGTTGTTTAGATCTCTGTTTGCTGACTCCTTGGATACTTTCTTCTGGAGTGTAACTGTGCACTGCAAATAAATCTGTCACCTAAACAGAGGTCAGTGACCTTTTTTATCCTGCCAACAAGTGGCCTTCCTGAATATCATTGTTTGAAAAAAGAATGAAGTATTTGAGCAACCAACTATAAGAATCACTGTCTCTAGTGTCTAGTAAGTTTTCCACTCATTGCTGAATTATTGATTGCAACCAGTTCCAGTGCTGAAATTTTACTTTGCTAAATTCAGGTTTTAGGTAAATCACTCTGAAATACATTGGAAAATTGAGAGCCTTAATGTTCCTACCCAACCAAAAAGAAGGAGAAGCTGTTGGATGTCAGAGAATGAGCTTGTGCAGCCTAAGGACAAGTGATGAGTCACATTCTGTACTGCAGTGGAGCTATAAGAACTGCTGTTGAATGCCAAGTCATGCCAATGTTGAAATTACTATTTCTGCTTGATAATGTTTTGTTTCCAAGCAGGATCTAGATAAAAGGCAATAATGGAACTTTTGAAACAAATCAGACTGCTTGTCATAATTTTTCCTTTGGTCTTTAACCAACACATTATGGAAGATTTTAGACTTGATATAATCTCAACTATCACACAATTTTCATTTCCCCCCCACTTCATTGCCTAATTTGGCTGAATTGATTGAAAATTAAAGTAATACACTATTATAATAATATAATAATATATATATTATATTATATAAATATATATATTATAGAGTATATATTATTTTATAATTATATTATAATGTATTATTACAATATAATAATTATATTATTATTATCACTATTATTTTGTCAAACCAGGTATAATACTTTTAAAAAATGCCTGCACATTGAAGTAATTTATATGGTAAAAGTAACTCTTGTTTTCAACAAAATTTAAAAAGTGATTTTGGTGTTTGATTACAGAGTTCACTAGCATCCTTGGAAACTGAAAAGCTCAAGTTTTTGCTGACATGGTAGAAGAAGGAAAACTGTTTGCTTTAGTGGAATACATAGCTGCCCCTAGGATAGTTCAGGTATCATCTGAATTTTGAGGTCTGTTTGCTGAAAACACAAAAGGGACATTGGCTATTATGGAATGCTGATTTCTCTTGGTTAGACATGTCTAAGAAATTAACTGAGCAAGGTACTTTGGCCAGTGTGCAGTACGAAGCTTCTGAGCAGTACCCCTGAGTTTAACAAGCCTGCTCCAACAATGGCCAAACACTTTGGCTGAGGTGGAGTCCAAGGGCATCAATTTTTTGTAGGTTTCTATGCAAATATCTTATAGGTGCATTTGTCCAGGTGTTTCTGTTTGTCAGAAATCCACACAAAATTGGAGCTGTAAGAATCTGCTTCCTGTTTTTAATTGCCAGAATCATTCTTTTTCCCTTATATTCTCTTCAAGAAGGAATAATTATGCTGATCTCTATTGCTTTTTTTTTTTTTTTTTTTTTTTTTTTTTTTTTTTTTTTTAAATGTAGGCAAGTAGGATGTACATCTTACATGAAATGGAATAAAATGTCAAAGAACATTTTGAAAATAGTGATAGTACCAGTGTGTCCTTAATAACAAACAGATTGTGAAGTACAGTTACTAAACTCCAAAATAAAACTATTGGTTGGAATCATCTGTCCTGTACTTAAGAGAACTGATAACATTAATGTTATATTTAAATATCTATGATTTCGCCATGTTATCTTTGTATGATGTAGCAATTTATAAACTCTCACTTATCTGTGGATTAAGTAATATCAGATCTGCCTTTAAAAAAGCTTAGTGATTCATTCTACCACAACATAGTTTTATACAGAATATTATATAGTTTGACCTCTATTGGTAGGAAGTCAAACAGTCTGGCTTTAGCAAACAGGACTGAAATCCCCAGATTCACTGTGATAAAGACGACCAAAACTCCAAGCCAAATCTGATAGACATGTGGGTTATTTGAAGATTACAAAGTGACAATTTAATGAGGTTTTTGGAAGACTAAAAGTCTCAGAGAGAAAGAAAGAGGGTGAGACATTTATTGAATCAGTACTTACCTGAACTTTTTTTCTCCTTCTTGTGGGACAAAACCGCATCATGCAGCTTCTTGGCTGAGAGATTCGGGCAGGAGACGTCTTCAGAAATGGTTTTCCCGCAGAGGGATGGCCTCGCATGCAGCACGCCAGGCAGGGCGTACGGAGGGAAAGGCTTCAGCACCATGGGCAGCGCCAGCGCGGACGGCCGCACTCCGTTCGTCCGCCAAAGGGAGGCAAGCTGATTGTGCCGACCAGGAAGGGTCTTTTTGTACCTGGGCAGAGGTGGCTGTGATGAGCCTTGGAGAAAGCACAGGAGAGCAGAGCATGGTGGAAAGCTGGAAGTGCCTGATAGAAGGAAGAGATGCTCCTGGGATATGGCGAGACCAGAGGAGATGGAGCCAAGAGGAATTCGGCTGTGAGAGTTCAGCAGCAAGGTTTGAGGTATCTGACCTCAGAATATGGACTCAAACCTGATGAAGGGTCTTCTTCATCTCTCTCTCTTCTGCAGATTCCATTCCATGAGAGTAATTCACACTAGAAATACCCTATTGCTTGAATTTAAAGAGATCTGTGCAGTGTAGCTAATAACTTAGACCCTGCTGATTATCAAACGAGTGACTGCCTTCAGATTTCTGCAGAGATGGTGTTGCATTTCACTTTTAAAACGAGTGTGGGAAATCACACATGTAGAGTCCGTGGAAAGAACAGCAACTTAGCAAAGCCTGGTAGTGATGAGTTACCACAGGCTACAATAAATCTTTCTGAACCAGCTTAATTTCTCCTACTGTTCCTGCATGTTATCTTTCCTGAGGCTCTCTGCCCATATGATAGATATCATAGAGCTGTTCTGACAATGAATCACTCGTGTTAAGGAAGTAGTTGTCTGTAGGACTTGTCAATGTCAAATAAAGTATAGCAATTGAGGCAAAGGACTGTGAGAAGACGTGGGACACTTCAAATGTTTAGCTTGTGATGTGCTGTTATGGAGAAATGGATTTTCAGTTTCTGTTGAAGTTCCTTTACAGTGATGGGAAAATTGTTAAACCATGTGTTTCCACATCTGTCTAGTACTTGCACAGTCAGTATTTTCTCATCCCAAGTTTGAAGTGATAATGATTCCAGATTTGCAGAGGTTTTGACACAAACAGCATATCCTGAGCTCACTGGAACTTGTCCATAAAAAGAGCATTCTTGAAACTATAGCATTCTATATCAGATAACTGTAAAGATTATGGAAGATCAGCTCATGTGAAACTCAAAGAATTACAACTTAGAACTTCTGATTTCAATTTTAAAACTCCCCGTGCTTAAATCTCTGTCACTTCATCTTCTTGAAGTGTAGAGAAATAGAAATATCTTCATATTCTCAAAGTTCTTATACTCAGTAGAAGAACATGAGATATACATGCATAGCCATTATAGCCATCACTACTCTTTGCAAGCTTAAATGCTGTGGAATGTGAAGGAAGAAAGAAAGTCCATGATAGAGCAACTAAGAAAGAAGATAATGACATTAATGTTACTTTACCTTTTTAGCCACCTGTTGCTATACAGCCAATGCCAGCAGTGACTGCAAGTCATTACTTTTTGACAGCTGCTTCATGTGCTTTGGAAAACGACTGTGTAATTGTTCTCAGCCTCCTTTCTTGTGGACAGGTGTCCGTACCATGATTAGCACTAATTAGCAATGTTGTTGGCAGTCACAGAAGGGAAACTAATGAAAGAATGAGCATGGAGGGGGAATAAATTTCTCAGCCACCAAAGCAATATGCCCGTCTATATTCCTGTCTGTTCTGGGAACAGAATGTCAGCTCTGTGTGTCCCCTCTCTCCAAACATATTGTTTAGGAGAAGCCAAGTTGTTTTAAGGGAGAAAAACACTGGGTAGTTTAAAAGGCATTTGAGTAGAAGACTGACAGTGGAAGAAAGACCTGCTTTAGAAATTTTTAAACTTGTGCTTGATCAAATTTGTTTGATTTTAACTTTAGAAAACAAGTTTTCAGAAAGGGGGAAAATGTAGAGAAAGCTTTAAAAATATGACATCCCAAGGAAAATTCAGGGGTTCTTTTTCAAAAAAGAATAAAATCTAGTTAGGACATCATGAAGTCTGTCTCTGGAATATTGTCATCATAGTCTTCGTGACATGGTGAAGTTCAACTCACAAACAATCCCCTTCTATCTACTGTCTGGATATGACTTTATATTGAATTATCTGTTGGAATTGTAGAGGACTGTTTGTAGGTATAATATTAAAGTTTACTTCATGTCTGCCACAGGAACATTCAGACATCCATAACTTGATTGGAGAAGACCATATGTAGCAGATGTTACACATTTTCTACTCATTTGAATCAGCAATTCTCTGGTTCTCTCACTATGTGACATAGTATCTGAATTTTTGCTGAAAGTGGATGTGTGTATGGTCACATTAGAAGGAAAGGATCATGCTGACCAGGGCATGGTGACTTACTCAAGATGTTACATCACTCTGAAAAAAAATCTGGATTCAGATGTCATCTTCTATCCTAGTTGTTGTTCCTTCCCTAGACACCTTGAAATTCTTACCTGTTCTCTTAAGTTTGAGTTGCTATGTCAAGATTACCTTTCAAACCTACCAGTTCTGCAAACCCCGAAGGAATCACCTTTGCCATAAATGTTTATAATGTTGTGTTTTCCTTAAGTAGAGTCTGGTAGGAACAAGTTGATAGCATTTAGATGCATTGCCAAACATATACCATAAGAATGTCCAAGTGTGTACGTGACTTTGCAGTGAAAAAATCCTCAGACCTCCTGGGGAACAGATTGGGGTAGCTAAAACTGAGGTGTACTAGTGTACAGTTCTTAGCCTCCAAATCAGGTGAAACTGAAGCGTGTATCTTAAAAAAGACATAGGAAAAGTAAAGAAAAAGAAATATGAGGATTGTGCATGAGGAAAAATATCATTCCCAGGGGGTAAAGGTGGGTGGATGAAGGAGAGCAGAGTCGATATGGGGAAGCCCAATACTGTTGTGCTATCATGCAGGAAAAAGAGAGGAGGCCTGCATTGATTCTTGTATATCATTGCCTTCTCCTCAATGACTTATCAGCATGGAGCCAACTGCATCTTGTATAATGGATGCAGTTTCTGTAGGATCGATACCGGCTCATCACACAGCTGGCAGCATTGAACATCTTTTCTTTTCAGCCTGCAGCATTTATTCTCTCTTGTTGCTTATTCTACGTTATGTGTTCTGATGACATGGCAATATGTTTTGTTGGCTAATGGCTAAAAAAACCCTTGTGCCCACACAGACACAGGAGCACAGATGAACAATGGCAATGTGGAGCATTTATAATACCCTTCTAACCCCTTCCACAGCTTCTTTGGGTCAGTGACCTGTCCTGTGGTCTGAGAGTGACACCCATCACAATGCCTCAGAGGAGAGAGTCTCTGGATCACCTCTTGGATAGCTTTTGGGAATATGAAGCTTATTATGACAAGCCAGGAAATGTATTTTGGGACTGCACAAGATTTCTATGGGATGTTTTGGAGAGGAACTAAAAGTGGGGAAAGGAATATATCTAGCTGATTTGGGGAGAAAAATAATTTGTGAAAAAGGAGGGGTAAAAGGCTTGTTCCATGTAAAAAGGTTATTGCTCATGCCTGGGTCCTAGTCTTCTCACCAAATCCCATTGGGAGAATTTAGGTATTTTTCCAAACATGTTCTGTTCTTTTGAGAATGAGAAAAAGTAATTAATGGGAGGTAAATATTCTAAAACAAAGGAAGCGAGGAGAAATAGGAAACATCATATTTGGGCTGGTCTTCCCTTGGTACATTTATTCTTATTTTCTAGAAAAATTAAGTCATTTTATATTTCTACTTTTCTTTAATCATTAAAGCAGTGACAGAAAACAAAAATTAAATGATGTACTGAAGTTAGCTTTTCTGGAGAATAGTTCTGCTTCCCTTGCTAAAGTGCCTATAGGTATTACTCTTAGGATAATTGTAGCATTTTATCATGTTGGCACATCCTTTATAATAATTTTTGTTCCCATTAAGCAACAATAGATGAAAGGAAACCTTGGCTCAGAACACCTGTTGGCAGCCTCACAGTTTCTACTGAATAAGAATTGCAGCAGTAGTTGTCACTGCAGACAGGATGTCACTGAGGAGAGAGCTGGCATTTTAAAGACTGCTGTGTGTTTGTAAAAGCTTGGCCCAGTCTGAGAGTTCTGCCTCATTCTCCTAGCTCAGTGGCAGTGACAGGAAGCAGGTGAATCACAGGACTGAGAGAACAAAACCCACAAAATTGGGACCAGGGATCTCAATTCCATTTTTAAAATAAAGGCTTAGGATTAGTGATTTTCAAACCTAAGGCAGTTATCTTCTGATCTCATTTACAGTTATTTGAAATGCAGACATTTTAATATTTTTAAGCTGAATGACAATGTACCCAATAGTGAAGGTATTTACTTGGTGAGTATGGTAACAATATTTTCAGAAAAAGGAAAATATTGTAAAGTAAATCTCCACTGTATGATGTTCATATGTTGTTGTAAGTGCTACTTCTTTGCTTATTCCTTTCTGTCCGAGAGGGGTAAAACTTTAAATTGAATTGCTGTAGGGTGACACTCCTTATATTATTTGTAAATATATACTGTGAGTGAGATTATGCTTTAGTAATGGCAAAAGATGGTTAAAATATTATGAATTCACATGAAATATTAGAGATGCTTTGAAAATGGGGTCAAAGCAGCAGCCAGAAGGAAATAATACTCTTCCCAAACACTATGTAACATCAAACTCAAAACTGTGTTGCTATAATTATAGGGCAATAATAATTGGTTTTTCTTTTTTGATATGAAATTGCATCAGTAAAAATTCTGTGCTTCTTAAATACAATATCTCTTGCAGCAGTCCTCACATAGTATAACTGAAAGCCAAGATGTTACATTCTTTTGCAGGGGACTCAGCTTCATGAATGTCTCTTAGCTGAACAATTTTTTCTTAGAATGTTATGGTCTCTGATAAGAGGACTTCTGTGACAAAACTTGAAGGATAAAACTGAGCATCAGTGAATGCAGGAGGAGAAATAATATTATTGAAACTGTTTTCTTAAAAACAAAATTAAAGGTAGGTAGTTAGTGGAAAGTCAGGCTGAAGTTGAGGAGGGATGTACAGCTGCCCTGACCACTCTGCCCATCTTCAGGCTGGCACTATGAGTTACACAGATGCCCTCAACTCTGACACTAACTTACACTTTTTTGTATCAAGCATTATTGGTCTGGCAATATACTCTCAGGTGACATACATTTTAAATCTTACCATTTCTGTACTCTACTTTTTAACTCTGTTCAGCTTGATGCATTGATTGCCAAAAGCTTGTGCTTTTGAATAATTCAAGAAAGTCAGCTGTCAGTAGGTATACAATTTGGAGAATTGCCTTTGTACTTTTTAAAGTCCTTGTGCATGTGCCAGCAACTGACTGAAGCTCAATTTTAAGTTATGTACTTGAGCTCAACTTGTACTGAGTTGTATTTATAGGAATAGACTCCATGGGTTTAGACTTCTCCCATCAGTTTTTTACATATACTCCAACAGCATATTGAAAAACAGTTTCATGCAGCATTATCAAAGTTAGCACTGATAGGACTGATGATTTCCATCAAGTATTTTAATATGTCATGATACCTGAATGTCAATGCTGCATCATTGTGAGTATTGACAGTGTAATATTTTGTTATTGCAAGGCACTAGAGCCACTTGAATTCAATCATGGAGTGAAAAGGTAAGGACTCTCTAAAAAGGGAGAGAGAGAGAGAGAGAGAGAGAGAGAGAGAGAGAGAGAGAGAGAGAGAGAGAGATTGAAAAACTCTCTTGGGAAATGTGGGCATCCTGGATTGCACACATCTGAAATATGGATGCAGAAATTAAAATAAAATACATAAAATGTAATCTTCATATACATTTATATTAAAACATAAATGTAGATTTATTTGGATCTGGACCATTTTTTCTTTGGAAACAGGATACATTATATTTAATATTTAAAAATGTGTGGATTAATGTGTCTGAAATCATTACTTGTATGATTTCATCATTTCTCCTTTCTAGAATTTCTCACAGCAATTCTCACACAGAATTTCACAGCAATTTCTCCTTTCTAGTACACATTCAAAGCAGTAGAATACAATGCATTTAGTGAGATGCCATTTCTCTCTTCTGCAATCCACCATGTGGAGGAAGAAATGAAGAGACATGAGGTGAGCAACATTGCCAGTGCCACCAGGATGAATATGTTTCCTTTTATCTGAATCCAGACAACTCTCTTGGCTTGCTAGATTCTGCAGTTATGGGGAGAGGAAGAACAGGATGCTCAAGAGTTAGATGAGTGTGGATGTGTCAGTTTTGGAGGGTTGGCCTGAATTTTACTCCCTCAGTCATATGTCTCTTCCTATTCTTGTCAAAAGAGACCTCTGTGCTCATGACTTTTATCCCATTGCAGGGACAGTTCTCATATGATACTTAAGTTATTTTCCACTTCTGTGGTCCAATGTCCTGATTTGTTCCAGCAACAGGATGAGGGCTGAGTCTTTATGCAAGGCAATTACATTAGAAAAGAAAAATGCAAAATTTGCTTGAGTTTCTGTTAACATGCTCCGCTGTGTACAGTCTTACTGAGGTAGAGGTCATAATTGTGGATGAGGTGGGAAAGTTAACTGTAAAGGTGTAGGTGGTTTTATTTATTTATTTTAAAAAGTTGTTAATTTTGTACATTTTCTGCCCTTTGAACCATGAGAATCATGAGAGTTGCCCTAACTTGCCTTTCACCCCGCCCCATGAGTGTTCTGTTATTATGCCCTTCACTTCCCTCCGAGCTACTCTTTTTCCATCTCCACTTTTATATTTTACTGCTCCATTCCTGTTTCTCTTTCTGTCATTGCTCCACTCTGACTTCCTTCATAAAAATCTTATTTTCTATTTCTTCCATACTTCTCTTTGTGTTTTTATGCATGCCAATCCTTAAGCTTCTCTCCCCCTTAATATTGTTACCTAGCCTAGATACAACCTTGCCTAATTTATGCACTCTTCCTGCAAACCAGACATGGAGCCATTGCTGAAGAAGTAATGCATAACCTATAATAATTAGCAGACTATTAAAAGCTTTTAAACAATATATTTTTTTCTCTGATGGTGGGCAGAGATGTTGACTTGAGTTAAAATTTATTTTATGTATCTTTAAAACAATTGTGTTACCCAGTCACAGTAATTTTTCTTCAGTTTTGAGTACCAGCCTCCGGTCTATGTCTAAGACTAGTTTTTATATAGTCCTGTGCAGAGAGATAAATGATAGCAAACACCTTTGGGCTTCTCTAGTTCCAACCCATTATTGTGCAATGTAAAGGAAGTAAAAGGTATTTACTAAAATATAATTAAGATTGTGCAAGCCTCTCAGAACATTTTCTAGTTGTCACATGAAAAAGGGAGATTTTCTCAACCCTTAATGTTTGAATATTTTTGTCAGTGGCCCAGGAAAGCTGAGACCCTTGTGCCTGACCAGCCTGTCAGTATCCTCTGAGGGGGATCCTTCTCTGAATAGGTCTGAATTGTCCAGGAACACACACCAACAGCATAAGGGAGAACCCTCAGCAGGTCTTCCACATTGTTCAAGTATGTTCCCGGCTGCTGGCAACTGCCTCTGAAGGACTAACCCTCACAGTTTATGGAATAAAACTCTTTATTAATAGAAAATTGTGACAGGTAAAGGTATCTGTATCTGTCAGTGATAGTATCTGACTGCAAAAATGTATTCAAAGCAATGCACAGACAAGCTCCAATACACAATAAAAGCATTCAGCCACAGAGTATGGCTCTTACCCAACAGGCATCCCTATGGGGAACTCACTGACAGATCCCAGCAATTAAAATGGAGTCTTCCCTCACTTCTCCCCACTGTCTACTTAGTTTTATGCTATTTCTTCATGTTTAGGTGGAGCTTGAGTCACTCCAGTCATGCATACCTTGTAGCTGGTTGGTGTAACTCACTTTGCTCTTAGAGGTACAGTCAATAAAATATAGTGTACATGCACAGTGAGGGGTGGTTGTACCTTGGAGGGGGTACCTTTGGGATGTAGGTGTGTGCTGATATTACAGTTAGGTTATAATGAACCAAGTTCATCTGAGGAGAGCGATTTCACCCCAGCTGCTCCCTTGGCAGCAATACATCTCCTCCTTCCTCTCCTGGCTGACAGGTGTTTTGTTTATCAGCTACAAAGCCCCACTGAGCTCCCCTCCCTATGAGGGTTCCAACAGAGCCAGGACATGGTGTCTCCACTCTGCTCCATGCTCAATTCCATCCCTCTTAGCAGGTGCTGTGGCTGCAGATTGTGTGCACATGGAATCACCATGGGATAGGTTTCCAGCTTGCCAATTGCATTCCACCCAGGGAGCAGCAGCTGTATTTTATGCTATAATTTCTGTACTTTTATAACTTCTATTACAATGTGAACATAACCTCTTGGCTTCCTATAATTTTACCCCCAGCCATATTTCCACTTTAATTAGTAAGGCTTTCTTAAAAATCAGCTAAATCTGTGAGTAGTGAGCTTCACAGCCCTTTCATACAGGGCTTGTGCCAGGCAGACCTCATAGAAAGGCTTGACTAGGATGTACCTTTAGTCTTTCAGTATGTCATATTAAGTAACCTTCAGAGCTTCTATTATTACTTTACTTGTGAAGTATTTACTGAGTTTTTATTAGAAGTAGGTTTCAAGGTTTCTCTGCTTTTATCTTGCCACCTACAGTATTTAGTGAAGTCTAACTTGGAAGGAATTTTTTTTTGGCTTTACTCTTTAAGTAATCCAGTCCTAACAATGAGTCCATGATGATCAATTTAATTTAATTTATGTTTTGTCATGAACTGTTACCTTCCTGACTTGTCTATGTAATATGCAGCCTCACTCAAAAGAGCTGTTGGATACATTTTCAATTGCTTTATGTGAGTCATTGTTCTAGAGGGAGCTTTTATTATGGATTGAATACCAAGGATGATACATTTACATGTAGACGCATGCTCTGTTAGATTTATATCTGTTTCCTAGGTGGGTATATATTCACAAATTTACATTTGTGTTAGTGTGCATACAGACTCACAGGGTCTTGGAGACAGAAGGATAAGGAAGAAACATTGGAATGCTGCCAAGAGAAATACAGTATCTTTGGTCTGATTATTTATTACTCATTATTTATTCCTGTTGCTGCATATGACAAGGTTGTTCATACATGGTTGTCCCTATCCTTGCATAGTCATTTGCCTTTGTTCCAGGCTAAAGCTACAACTTCAACAACAACAGGATGTGAGAGAGGAGGAGGAGGAAAGGTTGACTCTGGACATGCTGAAATGTCCAAAAAAGCCTGTCTAAAATAAAAAGTTGAATACCCACCAGCAGAAGAAACTATATTTAACCTCCTGCAAGTACATGAGCAACTGATCAGAAAGCAACCAAGAACATGGTACAGGGAAAGCAGTGTATAAGCATGTGAGACTGGACCACAATAAGTAGAAAAGTAGACCAGATCTGATTAGAGGCCTTCCTACTAGAGTCATAGAAGTTGGGATTAAGGGGAGTTTGTTTGCTTGTCTGTTTTTGGCAACTGCTTTATGTTGCCAGGTGCAGGCAGGACAAGCTGCTCAAGCATAAGGTCTTGGTGCATCTTGCCATCTGCAGCATGTGTGGACATCTCTGAATTAGTCACACTGAACTCCAGCTGCCTAGCCAAGGCTTTTTGAGTTCAGTTTATCTGCTGGTTTTAGGTCTCTGCTTTAACATGAATGGTGCTGTGGTCGTGCCCTCTCCTCTCCACTCCCTGCAGTGAGGACCCTGCTCCCAGGGAGACACCCACAGCACATACTGAAGATGACAGTGTTGGATCAAATGACTTTCAAGTAAGCTTTGGGAGCTGGCTATGCTTCTTTTTCCCCTCAGTAAGCATGAAGTTAACTGTACTGCCAGCACTAGAGTGAAAGATTTTGATTAGGGTAATTTACCTTGCATTTGCAGTAGGATATGCCTGCACGTGTGGCTGGTCACTACTGTTCCAGTGATGAAAGCTGTCATCTGTGATGCAGCTATCCTGACAGGAAAAGTGCTCCCATTACTACTTTTTCTGGTATGTGAGTGAATATCAGCCAACATGACAAAGCAGCTTAGATTTTTCACTGGTATAAGCTAAGCCTCTGACAGGAGGCCTTATAGTTGTGTCTGTGTGCAGGCTAAGGTGTGGGATGTGGAAGGACATGGAAGCATCAGGAATCAGCTGGGATGGCCCCAGGGGAATAAAGTAACATCAGACATGAGATGGATGAGGGATGAGTGGTGGAGTTCTTCAGAGACTGAGTCAGAATACACAGTATGAACTTGCTTCCCAGTGTTAACTCCATAGGAAATAGTAATTTTGGATGTCTGAAGTTTGATCCTGGAAACTACATACACCTGAGAGCAAATGCAACTGATAAACACACTCAAGTATGCCAAATTATCATTATTTGATTTAAATTATAAAGTGAAATAAAAAAAAAACCAACAATTTAAAGTTAGTTTCTGATTGCTATGTTTTGCTTTGTTGAACTCTGCCAAAATAGGTTTTTCATTTTCAAGTTCATCTTTTCCACCTCATCTGCTTGGGAAACTAAGATTAAAACGGAACAAGGACAAACTTAATTTAAAAAACAAGCTGTGTTTCACATCTACTGTCAGGGACAATAGCCAGCTTTTGATGTGTGAGTCTGATAGCATCAAAATGAGAAAGCCTGGCAGTGATGCCCTGTTTGGTAATTTTAGAAGGGGGTTTTGGAGCTTACTTTGGGCTTTCTGAACTATTTGAATTATTTATTGGCAGCCACAGGCGAGTGGCATTTTACAGTGTGTTAAAACCAAGCTTTGATATCTGAAAATAGCTCCTTTGGTACAGTGCTTGTCTTCCTTGATTCTCACATAAGCTGCATATTTATCATAGCTGAGTGATAAATGGTAAGATTCTGCTGTTTTATATGCAGTAAAATGACAAGGTCAGTTTTAATTAAGCTGAGATCAAGCCCAGTCTGTATTGCACACTTCTGATTAGGTTACTTCAAATTAACATAAGTTTTTGGAGACTTCACTGAAGTCAGTGGTGTTAAACACCAGCTGTGCTGGCAGATAAGCGTGGGATATAAGAAGGAGATAGAATTCACATTGAAATTAGCACTTGGCACAATATAATTCTCTGATTGCAAACTATGCAAAGTTGCCTGCGCTAATTGGTTGATTTTATTTGAAGCAGATGTTGTTAGCTTTCCCACTAATGATCTGGAGAGAAATTTTTTTGAAAGACATGCCATGTTAGGTTCTTTGCAGTATAATAAGCTAATTACAACTTTAAGTACTTGCAGTAATTAGCACAATGTGTATAAAGTGGTCCTGATCTTTTCACCCTGCTGTATTATTGTTAGGACATGTGAAAAACAAAAAAAGAGAGTTAGCTGGATTTAGTTACCCCAAACTAGCTTTTTGTTTTCCCAGACTTTTATAATAAGGAGATAATGAGCTAGACTTTTTATCCTTATTTTTAAGCACACCAAGAAGTTTTAAACCTTTCTCCTGTTTCACTCTAACTCTCTCCTCTAAATCAAATCTGTTTATTTTTATCTATGTCCATGGAGATAAAGTCTTCCAGCATCTTAAAAATCCCATTAGTAAACAGTTCTGTACAGCAATGAAGTATTTGTTCTCTATTAATTTATTTAATCACTTGCCCATGGATTACCAGGATCTACAGCATATCTGACCAATAGAAAGAAAACAAACAAACCCACCATGAAAACTTCCTTCTTTCAAGAGCAATTGTGCTTCTTGTGATTTGTACTGCCAGTTATTAAACATTGCTGGCAGTTTGCAAAATAGATACAAGGAAGACTCAGCAAGTGATCCTGCCTGAAGAAAGCGAGAGAGCAAAAATTAGTTATGGGAAAATGTTGAATCAGATATTATCCTCATAATCCCTTCTGAAATTCAGTGTGACTGTTGCAGATGGTGGCTAAACTCCAGAAATGACTGTTCTGAGAATACATTTTAAAGAATATCTCAGTTTAGCTCATGGTCTCCTGACATGGTTTGGTGAAACTTGCTTTTCAGAAAATTCCATCAGCTGTTTACACTGAAAATGCTTGCCTAGGAGAAGTGTCTGGAATCCATATTTACACAAATATGGTGACATTTCTCAGTTCCCTTGTTTTGTGGGCTGAGGAATGACAATTGTCTTGGACGTGTTATACCTGTTGGAAAAAGAGAAACAGAAAGGAATTATGGATATGACTGCCTAGACAGAGAGGCTAAGGAAGAAATACAAATGAAAGCACTGCTTGAATAATCCAAAGAAACCGGTTTGGGAAGCCAAAACACATTCTTCCCCCTAATAGAACAATGCTAGGAGTCTCAACAGGAAGGGTCCAGATTAGATTTAGATAGCTAAATACATGGAAATGTAGTGATTCCTAATAGGCTGCATGCAGATGTTACTGTATTAGTATATTTACAAAGATTTGTTGGTGAAGGAACAGAATATTCAATGTATAGAAAGTTATATAAGCTATTGTAAAACAGAGCTCACTCTCTTACTCTCTTAACTAACTCTCTTAACTCTCTCTCTATACAATCCCTCTTACTCTCTTAACCTCTTAACCTCTCTTGCTCTCTCTTACTCTCTTACTTCATGCTCTCTTAACTCTCTTAATTCCTGAACCTTCTTAGACTGCACCCTTGTCCCATGTCCCTGTCCCTTTCCCCATGCTTTACCCCTTTTTCCTGTTGTTCCCTCTGAGTCTGTTCTGAGCTATGTCTGGCGGCTCTTAGCAGAGCTCTCTCACCCAGGCCCTAAAATAAACTACAAGCTTCAGATTCAACTATAGAGGTCTCTGCCATGTCCTGACTGTCCGCACCTGAGGGATCCTACAGTACCATTTCGGAAATTCTTCAGTGGCCCCAGCCACTCATGTGACACACATATGCTGCCAGAGACTGGTGCCATGAGAGGGGTCAGGGGACTGTCCCTTTGGGTTTGTTTTCTGGGAAGATGAATTACTGCCCGGAACTGCAAGGGCAGACATTTCCAGGCAGCAGGAGCCTTCACCAGGCATTCTGTGCGGGGCTGTGGACAGGAGCCTGTTTGGGTGGGCTGAGCTGTGCTGTTTGCAGCCCTCGTGTGCTCCCAAGGGACTGCGTGCAAAGACTGGCACAGCAACAAAGAGGGGACAAAGTACAAAGCCCACAGAGTCCTTTGGGCTGGCATGTGTGGGGATGTGACTCTTGAGTGGGCAGAGCAGGAGGGAGCTGCTGACACTGGGCAGTTTGACTGGACTCATGCTGTCTGGAAAGATCCTCTCTGACAAAGGGCTTCAGGCCCAAATGCTTCTTCTTTAGGTCCTTTTAACTGCAAGTAATAACTGTGGACAGTGTTTCCTCTTGGTGCAGAACATAAGAGTTTCAACCCATCATCTTTTCTCTTTTTTTTTCCCTTTTATTTTTTGATACTGATTTTCAAAAGAAATGTGCCTTTTGAAATTAGGGAATGGGTCAAATGTTCTTGTGTACCTCTCTGTAAAGTGCCTGTAAAAAAGATGCTCAAACACAAATCTTGTATTTAGCATGGCATATTTCAATGAGATATATTCCTGGGTTAGCAGTAATGGCACAAATTTTTTCCATTAAACTTTCTCCTTTTAAATAAGCTGGTAAATCTATGTCTTGAGAATGTGGATGAAAAAGGAAATATTTGTCATCATGGTAGTGGTGAGCTTTAAGGAAAACTCTTGAGTTATCATCATGCAGAATAAACCACAACTTGATTTCTGTAACTGCTTGGGACCAAATTAATTACTTTTATTGCCTTGGGCAAGTCTTCTAGCTGTGGGTTTAAGCTAGAGCAAACACGCTACTTCCCTTCAGTCTGAAGAATTGGCAAGTAAAGATTCTTTGTTATTTTAATCTCATGATTCAATCTCCTGCTGCATTAATTTGGTGATTTGACTAATTGGTGGTTTAACCTATTATTAATGTTCCTCCATTAATTTCCTGATGCAATTTTAATGACATCTTGATGTCACTATTGAATTAAAGCATGTTTAGTCTAAGAAAAAAAAAAGTAAAGCAGTAGTTTTAGATGTTATCTATTTGCTGAATTTTAATGCCTGTCTTCATTCTAATAGAAGTCTGAATGTTTTTAATATAGCAGATTGGGCTTTAATCCTGAATAAAGTAATTCATTTTCTGAAGAATTTCTACGGTTTTAACTGAAATGAACGGAGTCCATTACACTGTTGCTAGGTCCTACTCCAGGGACTGCATGCAATGCATGTAAAAGTCTCCATGTGAAAAAGCAGCTTCTGGGTCAAGTGGTGGTGACCATGAATATTCCCTCTGGACTATAGAGAAGTAACAAAGCAGAAACTGAATTCTTGGCTTTGCTACAGCTCATCCTAAGTCTCTTCATTTGGTTGTGCCTCACTGCCTGCTCTTGACCCAATTAAATGGGGATCTCACTTCATTCCCTTCACCTTTTACATGTTTCATCTGTTTGTAATGTAAATATGTCAGAGCACAGACAATTTTTCACCTGCATTTATGACCTCTACAATTTTTGTTGGAATCTTGAAGGGCTGTATGGTGCCCATTTGTTAACAGCAGCTGTGTAATTCAAGCTGGATAATTCCCGATATGGTGGGACCACACTTATTTATACACAGAAACTAACAGAAGGAGTGACTCTACTGCTTCTGGAGCCTTGCAGCTGCTCTTCTGAATCATGCCTTCTTCTCACCCAATCTGATGCAGAGAAGCACAAGATGTGTTGAAATTTCTTAGAGAAATGGTAAGAAATGCCATGAGGTGAACAGTCATCTTGTTTTCTAATTTATTTAACTGTGTAGTGCAGCTGGCAGGGGGATGAGCTGTGCAGCTTGGCCAGCAACAGATGTGGTGACAATGTGTGTCTGGCCATGCAGCACACACGGGAAACCTCTCACATCCCCATCCCTCTTTGGCTGAAGGGACACTAAGGTCAAGGCGCTGTTACCTAGCAACTAATGAGAGCTGATTAATCCATTTGTGGGCATCACAGGCTGCAGTGGTGTATGGGAGCCTGTGCCTGCTTCTACTATAGGTGTAGTGGCAGGAAAAGCAAGGACCATTAAGATCAGTATGACACTAGTAATGCTGTCAGCAACATCATCAGATATGTAAACAATAACAGCCCAATTTTCAGCAGCGACCATTTTCAATGCTAGCATCAGATTTTGAGTTTCTAACTTTCATTACTGTTTCTTTGAAGACTTGATAGAGATGGGGTTTATATGTAAAGGAAATAATATTGTAGATACAGGGCAATTTGGTTTTTCCAGAAAAGCAAACTGTTGGTTTTCCAGAGAACTCTCTGTGAAAGAAAACCTTCCCCCAATATTCAGTGCATATCCCACAAATGCCTAATCAAACTAGAAGAAAGTTAAAATTTTCTGAAAGAATTTTGAGTTTTAAGGGCCCCTGAAGAGTTAAATAAAAATAGGGCATTTAATAATGCATCTGCTTTCTGTCTGCACCACATGCTCCAGAAGGGCAGTACCTCACCCTGTCAATGTCTAATGAACTGTGCAGTTCTATATGATTTATCATTGCTGGTGTTCCACCAGGAATGATCAATAATATATTCTATATAATTTTTTACTTCCAAATGAACCCAGCAGGGCAGCAAAACTTCTATTAAATTGTTGGAAAAAAGTAGAAACACTTTCCATATTTTAACAGAGAAGACCTTAGCAGACTTGGTTTGTGTTTTATAGGCTTCAACTCAAAAGCAAAACTATCTTTCACATACAATTTGCTTATTTTTAAATAAAAAAATCTCATGAAAAATGTTAATACTTTATATGTGAGAAAGAGACTTTAAAGTGAATAGTTTTAACAGAGGAGATAAAACTTTAAAGAATGTATTTTTCACAGTTCAGTTTAGACAAGAAAGCTGGAAAAGCAAACTCCCAGAGGCTCCATGACCAGCAACAAACATCAAAGTTTGGCTGAGACTCAGATGAAGTAAAATATTGGTTTTTTTTCATGCCCTTCACCTTCCACTCCCTCAAATTCCTTGCATGAGACCTTCCATTTTCAGGCATTAGTTTTACATTCTTTCACCAGCTTAATGGTGTAATGGAAAACAAAATTATCTCCCCTGAAATGACCAAATTGTTTTGCAGACTGAAGTGAAGGAAGAAGGCCAATTCTCTTGCTGTAACCACACCAATCTTAGGTATATATTTTGCCTGTCCCTTGTCCCTTGTCAAGTAACTTTCCTTGCTCACCCTTCTCAATCTTATTTATTCTTAGAAAATTGTGTTTGAGAAATTTCCTTCTGATTAGTGATTAGACACAAAAGGAAATGTGGACAGTCTTACCCACTCATGCAATTTCCTTTGTGCAAGGCGGTTACCAACACTTATGCTTTCTAACCAGACGTTCCTAAGAAGCTCTTTCTTATGTGCTGTATTCAAACTCCCTAGACAATACAGGGACCACAAGTTTGCCCCTTGACCAAGGTTTCTTTGGAGCTGGAAGTGTGTGGTCTGCTTTGCTTTTCTAAATCTCTGTGAGCTGCGTGGGAAATGGCTGATGCTGACTGAGGAGGATCTGATGATGCCTGCTGCACAGACCTTGCAAAGGAGCAAGGACCTCAGCCCACAAAGTCAGAACATGCCAGTCAGAGTATGGCAACACACCAGGCTGTCTTCTGCAAGTGTATTTAAACCCTTATTTAGCTCTGGAACTTGTGAGGGGCAGAGGAATGGTAAAAAGTATAGGGATATACAGCAGATATTTCAAGCAAGTGAAGATGCCTTTAACATATTGTTGAAACATCCTTACCCTCCTCTCCTCCCTCCCCATAACTGTCTCCATAACTCCCCATGACAGAGATAACAACCATGGCAGAATGCCTTTTAAAGCCTTTACAAGATGGAAGAAGCACCTCCACGGCATCTCCCACTAAATTTAATATGGGTGGGTTTATTTCATTTTTATTTTTAAGAGTAGAAAAGAAGGGGAAAGAAGCTGTAGTTTTGCTCCTGATTTATTGATTATTGGCTTGTGCTGGAAAGGATCCTAAAGACCATCTAGTGCCAATACACAAGGGGACATTATCTGAGTGGCAATTGTGTATATGCTTGGCACATTTTACTCTCTTACCTTCCACAGCAAAACAATGTTGCTGGAGGCACATAAAAGGTGTTAAAAAACCCAGCTCTTAGAGAAACCGTGTTGAGGGGAGCAGGGAGTGGATGATGAAAGAGACATGACACCTGTACTGTGTTGTGCAATTTGATTTTTTATTCACAGATTATTTATCTGCCCCTGCTCACTTCTTTCCTCAGTCCAGGCCTGCCTCTCTCTGTGGTTCTGAGTTTAATTCTCTCACCCATGTTGCCCAGCTGTTCACCATGAAGTGATGCTCCTCTCCAGCTTCAGATGCAGGAGAGGGGTGAAGCAGTCCCATACTGTGGGCATTCAGGAACAGCTTGCAAAGAATTCGACTTCCAATTTATGAAGATCCATGACCACTTCAACCTGCTTAAAAGTAATTTAAACATACCTACAAAGGAAAAGGAAAGTATATTAAGAACATCTTCTTTCTGTGCTCGTGGAGTTGCCGGGAAGCAAACGGAGAGCTGTGGGCAGTGCCTGGCCCTTTGTGTTTCCCACCTGGGAAAAGGTAAAAACATCAGGGCTCTGAAGGAGGAGGATGGGGAGGGATGTTGCTCCACGGTTAATGTAGGGACACACATACATTTCTATTAGAAGAAAAACTAGAACTCCGGATTTTCATCCTAATTTAATTTTACAACAAATTCTAAATTGTCAGCATCTGAAGCCCTGAGTTCCAGAAAAAGCAAAAGAATCAGAATTCAAAATTTTTGTAGCTCTTACTAACATTGTTAACTTGAATGAAATATATCCTCTGGCTTCAGTTATCAGTACAAGTAACTGATCAAAGTTTCTTCTAAACTCTTTCCAGGACATATATCAATTTCACAGGTGGCATGAGAATGTTTAAAATTGGACTGAAGAAGGATAGCAGCACTTTAGTTGTCCAACACGTAACTTGCACTAAGAGCCCTTTCTTCCCAAACAAACTGTTTTCTAGTCTGAGGTATGTATTTGCTGTCTGAGCTTGCTTGGTGCTCCAGTTACACATTAAACAGCTTTCTTAAGCGTTCAGTTATTTTTTCTCTGCTGTCAATATCTGCTAAGAATAATGCTCAGAACAGCTTACACAAGCAGAGAGCAGGCCCATTGGCCCATATCCTACTTAGAAGAGTGCATGGTAAAGGTCACTTTATTCTTCAAATGTCTTGGAGCTGGTCCTCAGCCACACTTTTCTGGAAGCAATGTTTCAGGCTGGGCAACTTCAGCAGGAGCCTGACGTGTCTACACCGAGCACAAGCGGCAGGCTTAACACAGGAAGGATTTGCTTCTTTCTTTGGAATGAGAAATACCGTATCTTAACAGGCAAGAGAAGTCTTCACCATGGACCAGGAGGGGATCACCAAAGCCTATTTTACCTGTGGTGAGACAGAGTATAAATTATGAGCATAAGTGCATTGCTCCTTGTTATGCCAACAGAAATATACTCTAAATTTGGAGAGTCATCAGCTTCTCCTGAGTCATCTCAGGCCACCACAGTGTGCCCCTCCAGGTACCTGCATTTGGTACCAAAACTTGGTGGGGACTGACATAGTGTATCTGTTGCCTGGGATGGTCGCACTCACCACATGACTGGTGTGGTCTCTCTGTTGTGTTATTCTCCTTTCTTGCAAGACACCTCTTTTGCTTTGTTTGTAATCTTCCTCAAAACCTGGATCTGTAAAAAAAAAAAAAAAAATAACAGCTTTGTTTGTTTTACTGACAGGGCAGCCTGTAGGTTTTAACCACAGTCTGTTTTTATTGAATGTCAGTCACTGATATGAGTTCATCTAAGTTCGTCATTCTTCTCAGCACTGCAATCTGCTTTTCTTTGTAAATATTGATTCTTTTTTTTTTTTTTTTTTTAAAAGGGAGCCAAAATCAATTAAAACCAAACAATTTTGACACTTTTGGCTTTCTGCAGTGGTATCGGTTAATCACATGTTCATAAATACTCTAACATACGGGTCAGAAAGATGACATTCAAATTTAATGCACTTGGGAAAAATAAATTAAAAAGGTCTGCTGGAGAGGTTTTGCCATAATTCTCTTCCTGCAGTCTGTCAGAGGATACATAAACCTGTGACCTTTTTTGTACAAAATTACAATATATCTCCTCTATCTAAAGCTGGATAATTACAAGGTTACATAGTCCCTTGGCAGGCTGAAGAAAAGGTTGCTCTCATTTTCTCCCAAAGGCTTTAGAGTAATGCTGTGTGCTGGAAAGGTGTACAGTCATTTAATCCAGTGTGAACGGAGAGGAGGGATGGTGTCTCTTGCCATTGCTGCTTAGTTACTAACGGAATGACAACCCTGAATTTATGTTTTACTTAGCCCTGTCATTCTCTGAACACACACAGCATCCTGTACGCTGGTTTGTTTGCAGGGATTAGCTGGAGCCAGTGCTCGGTGATTTCTACCAACATCTCCCAGCAGTTTCTTCAGGATTTACACTATAATATTTTTAGCAGACCGCCTAAGACTAGTTGGGAAGACAAACTTCCAAATGAGAAACCATACAGTGCAGTCATACTGGATGTCTGCCAGATGGCAGAAAAATGAATCAAAGTCTGCCCTGAGTAATCAGTGGGATTGAGCCTGGGAATTTCCTTTGATGTGTATCTGGGAGGTGTACCCAGTCCCCTTTCCTTCAGCATCAAAGCTGAAATCTGATGATGACTATGCAAGGGATAACTTTACCCTGCACAGTCATAGTCACTTCAAAAGGCGCCAGTCAGACTTGAGGACTCAAGCCGAGTCTGGTGCTTTGCTGCAGACCTGATCCTGACCAAAACAATATTGTAAAATCTGGGGAATGGGTTGGCCATGTTTGTTTCCAAGGAGAAATCTGTTGCAGAATGCTGAGCAGACTACAGCCACCCATGTGCTGCTGAGCAGCTGGCAAAGGCACAGGTATAGCAACTGTGAAATTTTGGATGGGAAATGAATAGGAAGTGATGGATGTAGCAATAGATGTAGATAGAAAAATGTGTACATATATTAAGTGATGCTGCAAATTACAGAAGCAGAAAGTTAAGGTTTAAAGGCCTTTAAATGCATCAGCGCACCCACAGCCTTCTTTAATTGATCCCTCTGTTACGACAATGCCAGCTGCCATATACAATGGATTCCTTGTTATGATGTATGATGTTGCCAGACTTTGCTGTCATGACGAAGGTGATGACTCTCTGTCCCAAGCCTGGACTCTTTGTCCCTCTTCTTTATATTGCCCCTGCATGAAGTCTGGTGAGCTCACAAAAGTAGTTTTGTGAAAATCAAGAAATGCCCCAAGGAGTCTGCAGCTATTGCATCCAGCTCACAGCAGTCTAGAATATCATGGAGCACATATGACAGTCCTGTGATGGCTGAATTCTTTTCTGGGCAGACCTGGCTGCCCTTTACTCTGAGTTTGTGACAAAACTACTGGTCTCTGTGGATCAGCATGCCAGGCAGCATTCTGTGCTGTTCTGTGGTCCTAAGGTCTTGAAATACTGCTTAACTCTTAATGCAATTAGCAAGACTAATAATTAGAGATTCTTGGAAAGCATTCAGAAAACAAACAAACAAACAAAAAACCAAACCAGAACAAAACAAGCCCAAATCCAAAACAAAACCAAAAAAACCCCCCAAAAAATTAGAAAGAAAAAAAAAAAGAAAACATTATTTCCCTGGAAATTTTCTTGACATTTTCTTCTCATGACCTCTCATCACCTGTCCTGTAGTGAAGTCAAGGTATGGTACCCTGCAGTAAGGGGGATGCCCACTGGATGTCATGATTGCTCCACAAAAGTGCAAACACAAAGTAATTTATCTAGCAGTCAAAATGTTATTCCTGAGAGGAAGCAATTTTAGGATGTACATTTTGTGTAGTTATTCTCTTTCTCTGTTTCAGCCTCTCATCTATACACACACATAAATCCTCGGATTTCTTGAACTGTGCAGTCAGTAAGCCATAGCTAAACCCTGTGTCTGTTAGGTTTATATGCAAATTGTGTATGTGAAACAAAAAAAATGACTGAAAGTTATTCAAATAAATTACATAGGAAAAGACTCTTGTCACTGATTTTAGAAAGAGTCAGTCACCCACATAACTTTGAAAATCATGGTCTTATTGCCATGATTAATGAGAGAGAGGTAGAGTCTGTAATTGCAATCAAATGGATTCAATCACTTAATTCAGTGATTAATGAGATCAAGAAATTGTATGTGGGTCATCTCAGCTTTAGACTCCTGCACTGCCTATAAGTTCTTTACAGAGAGAAAGTAAATAAGAAATGAACCAACCAAAAAAAAAGTACCATTTCCCTGCCAAAAACTCTTCTCCAACCTTCTGAATTCATAGTACATGGAAAATATGACTGCAAATGCCTTCATTCTGCAAATGTCAGTAGTGGCTAGCTCTTGTTTTAATTTACTATTTAAATGTATTAAACATGAAAGGAATCTTGTTAAATGTCATAATCATAATGACAATCCAAATGAAATTAACTAGGAGAGTCAATTAGATTCAGAGGCCAAGCAGGAAGTAAAATGAGTCATGGGGAAAGGAGGATCCCCCAGACTCTGCACAGCGTGGATTACAGTCTTAAATGTCATGTGGAAATGAATACAGTGCTAATGTTCTCATATTCAAGGGTAGGTTATTTCCTCAGTCCCCAGAAGGCAAGCTTTTTTTTTTTTTCTTGAAGGGTTAGGCAAACCTGGGGACTAGGTAAACCCAGAAATTGTGCAGCAGTATGGTGCTGTCTGAACTGCAAGCACACAAAGACTGTTTGGAAGAACAAAGATTAATTTGTAGAAATGAGGCTGACAGATATGCAGAAATCATGATTCATAGAATCATAAAATCTTTTTGTTTGGAAAAGTCTTGTAGGGTCATCAAATCCAACTGTTAACACCGTACTGCCAAATCTACCATTAAACCATGTCCCCAAGTGCCACAACCACAAGATTTTTGAACACTTTCAGGAACGGTGATTCCATCAGTTCCCTGGACTGCCTGTTTCAATGCTTGACAACCATTTTGGTGAAGAAATTTTTCCTTACTCCCTGTCTAAACCTCCTGTGGTGCAACTTGAGGCTGGTTCACCTTGTCCTATTGCTTTTTATTTGGGAGAAGAGGCTCCCCCATTTCTGTAGCCTCCTTTCAGGCAGTTGTAGAGAATGCTAAAGGTCCCCCTTGAGCCTCCTTTTCTCCTGGCAAAACATCCCCAGATCTCTCAGCTGCTCTTCATAAAACTCATTCTCCAGACCCTTCACCAGCTCCATTGCCCCTGGACAGGTTCCAGCATCTCAATATTTTCCCTGTAGGGTGGGGCTGAAAACTGGACACAGGAATTGAGGTACAGCCTCATAGGTGTTGAGTATAGGGGGACACTGTTTCTCATAGAGTCCTCTTATTTTCAGTATCAAGATAGCTGATACTCACATGTGACCAGAGGCATAAATGAAGTGAAAAGAAATGCATTTGTGAACAGGATAGATAAATTATTATGTAGAAGAGATAATTTAGTCCTTTCCTTCTGTTATTTTTCTGAGATGTTGATGGAGGCAGCTCCATGATGATCTTCTGTGTACAGATTTATCATGCCTGCAAACACTGCCATCTTCAGTTACAGCACTTACAGGGTTCAACACACAGAGATCTTCCTTATTGGTCCATCTCATGTAGTTGTATGTGCCGCAATTTTTATGGACTGTCCAGGTACATATTCTTTGATCAAAGATATTTCTCAAGATCAGCTTTCTAGTTTGCATTTTACTGTCATATATAGTCAGCAAAGAGCAACTTCAGATTATGATTATGTTATAAGTTTTCTGTCACTCAGTCAACTAATATCTTCTGACTATTTGTAGTAGGAGGAGGTCAGAGAAAAGGTACAAGATTAACTCAGAGCTTGCAGATAACTTCAGAACTACTTCAAGGGTGTCAAAATATAATTTAAGTTAAATTAACTAATTGTATTAGTTAAAACAAGGAAAGGCCTTACAGTTTCAAAAGTATGCATCATATTTTTCCTATCATATAATTCCTATCTTTTTTCCTCTCCCATTAACTTGCAATTCATATTACATCTTCTCTGATCTTTGTTCCTTTTTGTCTTCTGTCTCAACATGAAAGATTATGAAGGACTAAATAAGAATAGCAGGTTCATCAAGTGAAAGTGACTCTTAAATGCTTACATTTTTGGTGGATGATTTATGTTTTACAGCACAGCTCCGGAGGGCACTAAAACCAGGAGCAATTGCTGTGCAGTTTAATGATTTGACTATTTTGCCCTTGCTTTGAGCACAGCAGTTGAGTTTCTTTGTCACAGGAAGGAGAAAGGAGCAGCTCAGCTGGGATGGCCCAAGCATGAAGCAAAGACCTTCAAGATGCAGTGGATGGTCTATAGTGTCTGTGCCTCTCAGTGGTCTGCCCCATTGGATTTGGGATGGAGTGGTTGGGAAAGCTGTGGGTGAGCAGTGGTTTTGTGCTATGCTGTAATAATGTTTTCTGCTTGCTTTCATTCTCTTCCTTCTATTCCTTACTGTCTTTTTTGTCTTTCTGACTACTGAACATTGAGCTGACATTTCAGGAAATTATCCAGAGTTATTCTGAGACCTCTTTCATGAATTGTTAATGTAGAGCCCATCATTGCATATGTATAGTTAGGATCATTATTTTGCCATGTGCATTACTTTGCATTTATTGACATTGAATCTCATCTGCCATTTATTTCTCTACTATGAGAGTTTTCTGCAAGTATTTGAGGTCAGTCTTATATTTGATTTTTCTGAATGCTTTTTTAACAGCTTAGTATTTGTCACATTACTAAAAGAGATTCATTGCATTAATAGTGATAAACAGACTTCTACAGTTCATTTATGAGTAAAGGGTGAATGGAGCTGGCTGTACCCCTGAAACTTAGTCCCTGTGGGAGAACCTTCCTCCCACTGTAAGAAATGACCAGCCACAATTTTTTACTGCTTAGCTTTTAAAGCAACAACTATTAATCAACAGACTCTCTTCTTTTTTTCCATGACAGCTTAATATCTTTAAGAATGTTAAGTGTCCAAACTTTTCAAAAGCTTTTGGAAATTCAGATGTGTGATATAACCAAGTCATTCCTCTCCACATGCTCACTAATTTCTTAACAGAACATCTCTAGATTTCTGAAGTACCTCTTTCCCCTAAAAAGCCATATTGAATCTGACTTTTCTCCAATATATCTATGTGCTATTTATGACAAAACTGCCACTGTTCAGTTCATTGTGGCATTCAGGCTCAGTGCACAGGAGCTGTCACCATCAGCACAGCTCTTAGAAATTGCGGTCCCATGCTGTGCCTTTTCTTTCTCCTCTACAGATAACCTTCTAAACCAGAGATTAAATACCAAGCTTCATAGTTCAGCAGTGTTGAATCTCTGCTCCTTCACCCTGGAGACCATTTGATTCTCTCAATTTCTTATGATTCTTTAAATTTCTTCATCACACTGTGGGTTGGGATTGTTCCTTGGTCTCATCCTCATGAGGAAAGGCTTTGGTGTCAGTAAGTCCTGTAGCTCCTACAGGAGGGGCACTCTGGGAAAGCATCATTAGGCTTTTTTTCCTTGAGATTCATCTTCCCTGCATACTTCTTTCAGATATAAGTAGGACTTTTCAGTGTGGCTTCTTTACTGCCAGACTTCCAGGTAAAGTTGTTTGGAAAAGTTAGTATTTTTTATTTTTTTACTTCTTAAAAAAAAAAAAAATCCTTCTTCCTAGGAATTTAGACAGTATAAGGCTTTACAGACAACTTCTTAACATTCAAGCTATTTAAAAAAATATTCTCATTAAGTCTTTTTATTTTTTAAGGTTGCTTTTTACCTTTAATGATAGCATTTTACTCTGCCATTGAACACTCTTGCCTTTTCCTGTGGTCAGATGGTAATCTTTTATCTTTTCTCATGGCAGTGCATTTTGAATCTCTAATGGGCAATCTGTAAAAAAAAACAACCTACCTATGTTTTGTGCCTCTGCCAGTCCACTGAACTACCTGCTGTGTA
Organism: Regulus satrapa; assembly: GCA_013396955.1. Lineage (NCBI taxonomy): Eukaryota > Metazoa > Chordata > Aves > Passeriformes > Regulidae > Regulus > Regulus satrapa. Next base: position 119,197 of record VWZN01008451.1, read on the forward strand.
GAGCTTTGCATTCTTCCCTCTTTGAAATGAAATACTCCTAGGAGGTTGAATGGAATATTCCTAGGAGATTTCTGTACTTAGAGTATCTTTCATGTACCTTGCAGATACTACCCTAGGGTGGTTGTTTGATTGATGTCACAGGACAGCTACTGTGCCGTGGGTTAAAATATTGGCAATAGAGAATTGGCTTGTCTGACCGCTTGGTTCAAGAAGTCATGATTCATGCTGCTTAATAATCTGTCTGCAGTATCTTCCTCATGTATGAATTTTCCTAGGTCATAAGGGGCCAGACTCAACAATTTTTACTACTCTTCCTAGGGTGGATTGACCCTGGCCAGCAGACAAATACCCACCCAACGTCTCTCTTAATCTCCTGTCTCATGGGATTGGGGTGGGGGAAAGGGGAAACACAAGGAAGGTAAGAAGACTCATGGATCAATATAATGACAGTTTAACAGGGAGAGGAAAAGCTGGGTGCACAAGCAAAGCAAAAGGAGGAATTAATTCAGTACTTTCTATAGGCACAGATGTCCAGTCATTCTGAGAAAAGCAGGTCCTCAGCATATGCAATTGTTTGTTTAGTAAGATGAACAGCGTTGGTGGGAATGCAGCCATATGGTGGGAAATATTCCTTTGGCCATTTCATGCCAGCTGTCCCTTTCTCAGCCTCTTGCCCACTCCCAGACTACTCACTTTAGGAGAAGAGAGCTTTGATACTGTGCAAGCACTGTTTCAGCAGTAACCCAAACACTGGTGCATTACCAGGACTGCTTTAGCCACAAATCCAAAGCACAGCATCATACTGACCACTGTGAACAAAGTTAAGTTCATCTCACCCAGACCCAGTACAATCTCCACTCCTCATTGCAGATCATTTGCATCATACCTAACAGGCACTGATGTGTTGGCACCAGCCCACATGGATTAACTTATGTGATGCCAGTTGGATTGTTTCCATTGCCACCCTCAAAGAGGGTTTGCCCATGGGGTCACTATGGGAGTAGAGCACTGGCCACTCTTCTATAAGTCCAGCTGGGTGTCCCTGACTTCACAAATTTGCTTGGCCCTTTTTCTCCTTTGGCAGCTTTGATAACTGGCCATCTTAGACTCTCACAACAGCTTTCCACTGCAATGGTTTCTTGTAACATGACAAGATCTGTTGTTAAACAGAGCACAGAGCCTTTCACCTCTAGGTGTTTCCAGGACTGGTGGGTAGAAGTATGTTCCAGCGTGTCTTCATGTGAGGTGAAGTTCCCAATAAGAAGGTAATGGGAATGAACTGAAGAACTGAACCATATCTTTACATGCATCCTTTACATACATATCCTTCTTGGGGAGCAATTGGAGGCTTTGGTAGGTGGGAAAGTCCCTGAGAAAGTGAAACACTTGTGCCATCAATAGAAAGCCCAAGGAGTTCTGTTTTCCCTGCAGCAAATCCTTGAATGCTGGTTGCAATTGGCAAGGCAAAACAGAGCTGAGCAGCCAGAAAACACATCAGGGATATAGTGTGGAGGGTATAGGTTGTAGCTGTGTGTTTTACATAACTGTACCAAGATCTACAATATCAGACAGTGGGGGCATGGAGGTAAAGACACGTCTGCAAATACTGGGGTAACTTCTCTGCCTTTTCTGAAAGAGAATGGGTGCCCTGCAGCCTACCATATATGAAGTGCTGACAGCTGGAAAATAATAGCTGGCAGTTCTTCTTTATCAGGGAGTTATTTGTATATATACATGTTTTTAAGAATTGGAGCATTTTGTCCTTTTTCAGAGATAATCACTAAAAAGAGAACATATTTGTCCAGGCTGTGAGATCTGACTGCTGCCTGGAATCAGCAGGCAGCCTTTCAGGTTTAGGAAAATCAGAATGTAGAGGTCATGTCTCTATTTTTTCCCTTTATAGTTACAAAAGCACTTAATTTCTTTCACCCACCAAAATGGCTTCTGTCTGAAAAACACTTGTTATTACATGCTGAAGGCTTGCTTTCGCTTTGGAAATAGAAAATTCAGTAATGCTTAGCATAAATCCACTGATCTGGATCACCAGAAGTGATTTAAGGATATGTCCAGTGAAGGCAAGGAATGCAACATGGACAAATAGATTTAGCTTTTAAACATTATACTTCAACCAGTCCAACTTATGAAGATATTTGCTATTTATATCATTACTATCCCTAGAGGAGAGAAAGGAAGGGAAAACAATACATTAAAATTATACACGAAAAGCAGGTCCTGGTGCAGTCTATTCTTCTTTCACCTAAATGAAAGATTAATTTCTTCTGACATAGGCACTCATACAAATTTGGTGTGACTGCTAGGCCAATAGATCACAAGTTTTGTAGCCAACACGTGGGCATCTGGAGTATTTAGTGGTTAGCTAATATCAGGGGAAGTGAGTGACAAAGAGGCAGTGTCAGAATGGTACATTGACAAGCACGGAAGTAAGCAAGAGGGTTGCTCTGCTGTACACCCAAGTGTTGTTGGAATCTTTGCCTGTTGAACTAAACAGGAGCAGGCATGGGCTGAGCCTCAGGGAGACAGTCATCCTCATTGATACATTCATGTTTGGCTTTGCTTTAGCATCTGGATTTTTCTTTCTTTGCATATACTTTATTAGCAAACTAAAAGCCTATCTTGGGGTTAAAGACTCAGGAGAGACATTTGAAGTCTGGACACTGCACTGTTGAGCTGAGCAATGCATTTTGAAAAGCGGGACCCTGCTACATCTTCCATCCTCCAAAACACATCTTCACAAATGAGTGTAGAGAATTGCTGTACTGCTGTAATATGGGAAAGTAAAACACAGAGAAGACACAGACATTTTAACCAAAACAAATGGGCTGAAGAACAAAATTGCTCATCAGTATAATCAACTTTAAAGAGTCCTTTTCTCAATCTCAATCTTTGCTCACTTATTGCACTTAGGTAATTTTAAAGACATCAGTGTAACTATTTTACGCCTGCTCTTGTTAATTTTCTTTAACTACAGTAAAATAACATTTTATTGCTTGCACAATTCCCTGATCAATTGCATTTTCTTTGTCACACTTGCTTAGCATGTAAAACTGCCTGGGATGTGATGGTTGGGCAAATTAATATCATTCACAAGCTCATTTTGCACTTTGGAGTGTCAAATGTTTGACTAAGAAAACTTCTTCCCTGTTGCTGCTGTTGTAGGTGAGAGGAAGGGAGAAGATAGGTAATTTTTTGTAATGGAAGAGTGAGACACACTTTTGAATGTCAGTTTTATATATGTTGATAAAACCTGCAGACACAAATCAGTTTCTGACTGTGATTTCACTAGTGTACCATAACTTCCCACATGATCCAATGAATAAGCACAAAGGGAATAAAAGGCCTATTGATTCATATCTTATTTAACAAAACAAAAAAAAATATTTGTGACAGTGTGCAATTCCAGAGGAAATGTTAGGAAAGAAAGAAACTACAGGCAGGAAAAAAGGGTGGGATTTGTGTTGCACAGTGCCAGGAATTTAAATTAAGGGTATCTCAGATTAACCTGTGAGGCAAGCTCTCTCTAGGGGTTCAATGCCCTCCCTGTTGTCAAGGTTCTGGGATCTGAAGGAGAGGATGGCAGCTCTCCTGCTGCCTGCCTGAGCTTTCTCCCTGAAAAGCCAGGGCATGGGTGATGAGGGGGCATTGACTTGTCTCCAGCATTGTGGCTACAATGCAGCTGTGAGATCAACCAGCAGCTGCTCCAGGGTCCTGTGCTTATGCAGCCTGAAGGGATCAAGTTCAGAAACTTAAATTCTCTCATTAGCCTATGGAAGGAGGCAGACTAAACCTCTATAAGTTTAAATGGCAAACACAGATTAGATGATATGCCTTACATGGAGTGATGATTTCAGCAGAAGTAAAACACAATTATTTTCCTACAAAGCTCAGTTTTTGACAACTTTAGGTTTATATGCTGACATCTGATATAGAGGCATTCTGTCTGGTGTCACACAGAGACACAAAACTCAGATTATGGAAAATAAGATCCAAAATACTGTGTGTCCTGGGACACTTCCGACTAATGAAACACTGTGAGTACAGAGGTGAGGGAGGCAGCCTTATGAGTGTAGGATTATGATTGTGAAATTTTCTATTTTTTATGCCACTGGCACCATTCTTGACTTTAAATATTTGTTTTTAAAGCCAACTGACAGAGACAAAACACATGCAACTGAAAAATTGCCAATTGACTATTGCATGTAGGTTAGAGCGGTTCAACTGCATTTGGAGTAGTTCTGTGCAGTCAACGGTAATAATGGTGGGATGCAAAAAGGCAGAAAGATGTACTTATCAAAGGGCAGAATTTTAGATCTTACAACTGACATGGGCTCCTCAAGTCTGCTAATTAAACCATCTGAAGATTTGATCAAAGGCATTTAATGTGGAGATTGTTTAGCAAGATGCAGATAATTAGATGAAGGCTACTAATGATTTACTTCTGCAAAGTGTAATGCAGCACTGCTGTCTGAAAAGTGACATTTCCTGAAAATTCTGTGGTTTGCGTTCCTAGGTGTAACAGCCTAATGGTTAAATACCAAGTGCAGATCAGACCAAGAACATGCCTTATATTCTACTTCACAGTAAATATAGACAGTTTAAGCTGGCGAACAGTGATGATGTAGATTAAGAAGGGATAGATATCCTTTCTAAGAGACAGTCCTCTTTTGTGGCTGAAGAGATGCCTCAGTTTGTGTGCCTGGAGCTAAGTGATATGATTCCTACAGCTAGCATGGGATTTTGATGGGACTGATTTAGCAAAAATAGCTGTGCCTGCAGTTCTGTCACTGCCCCCTGTGACTGCCACCTTCACACCAAATTCTGGGCCTTGCTTTTCCTTTTGCAGCACCGTGAGCTTGCCCAAGCCTTAGAGCTGAATGTCCTCTCCCAGATGCCCTTGTCCTCTGGAGAAGATTGATCACCTCTGCACCCCGCAGAGCTCTCCTTCTGAGGCAGAGGGCAGCTCTTCCCCCACCAGGGTCTCTTGGGGATGGATTTGCGGGTTAGCTTTGCTTCCCACAGGAGCAGAAGGTCGAGCGGTCTGCTTGCCTCCTAAACAAGTACTCTGCTGACTGGATGACGAAGTAAGGCTCTACTCCTTAAGAGGCTTAGAAGGAGTTTGAGGGCATTTTCCAGGTGAGTTGCTGCTGTTTCTGAAATCTGGCAGACTTGCTGCTGCTCGTACACAGACTTGAGCTCTGCTGAGATGATTGTTTCTGTCAAGGTGTACGTGACACTCAGCATTTCTACTGGCAGAAATCCTGTGCTGGGGGAATTCTGTGAGTAGGAATGCTGGCATCCTGAGAAATTAAAGTTAAGTTAGAAGGTGGCCTGAGGTTTCAGATTCATACATCATGTAAATCTAACCCCTATTGTCCTATTGGTTTAAACATTCTGTTCCAAAATGTCTTAGTAAGTTATTAATTCTTTCTTAACAATTTATAAGTGGAACTGCAATATGAGGTACAATTAAACTTTGTCCATTTTTCTCCAAAAAGCAGGTCCATGCAAAAAATTCCCATAAATTATCCAAAGCAGCAGCCGTCCTCAGCCTTAATTGCAGCATTCATTAAACACGCTATCATACAAGCTCATCAGATTTAGTGAAACGAAGGAATTCCTTTTTTCCCCCCATAATTTTAATATGAATCCTGAGGGATACTTCTGTGGAGAGGCAGCAGGCTCTGAAATGAGCTATGGCTGTTGCTAAACATTACAAAGCAGGTGAGACCTCCTCCTCCCAGTTCAGGCCCTGCTCATGTGCTGTCCTTGCTTGCTCTCAGAGGTCACCTTACAGACACCATTTCAGTTCTCCAAGCTCTGAACCCACCTCTTGGCCCAGTCTTAAGCAGCAAGACACTTTGCTGTGATCCAGAAACTGGGTGAACTTTTTGTCAGCCCCAGGAGGCTGGATCTTGCCTGGTGCCCCATGGGTTAGACAGAAGCACTGAGGTGAGGAAGGAGAGAAGAGCATGAGTCCATTGTTAAAAACCCCACCTTGGTGGTGTCTACAGCTCCTCTATTTGCCGCATATCACTTGTGTGTGGCCTCTGGTCCAGAAACCAAAATGTTAGGAATTGGCATGATGGCTTTGTCTGTCTGCACACAATGATCACTGCGGTTTCCTGGTTACGTGCTGGGGGAGGACCCAGACTCAGCCACCTCCATCATGGCTGTACTGGGAGCAACCCTGGGGAAGGAGAGAATGGGAGGAGAAGCCTGGGGAGGGCTGGAGTGGTCCTACAATGCTGCTGTAGGCAAAGGATTCTGTATGACAGGGAAGCTACAGGATAAGCAGGTAAGATAGAACTGTGTCTTAATATTCAAACAAACAAATCATATTTGGTGGACAAAGGTGGAAGTAAGATAAGAGACAGGTCGCAACGAATAAAAAGTAAATGACAGAAATCCAAGCTGGATTTATCAGCAATTAAAAATTAAAAGGGAAGAAGAAACAACAATAATAAAAGAATAAGAAGCTGGCAAGACAGAAATGGAGTAGAGCACGAGCTCTAGATAAGAGATAGCCAAAAATTGCAATGTTTTAAAACAAAACAGTGACAGACCTGCTGAAGACCCCAAATAATGTCTATTTTAGAGGGATCCTAGTAGTTTCTGATGGAATACTATTTAGACACAGCTAGTTCTAAATCAGCATGTCTTGCTTCCAATTTTGTGATTGATATTCATCTTCCATTCTGAAATGGGATAGAGATGACAAATTTTTAGTTTCTGTGGAATACCACAGTCTATAGTATTTGTTTCCTCTAGATTGATATGTTTCAGTTTAATGTTTATGTTATTAATTTTTACAGTACCAGAGGACGGAAGAGGATAAGAAAACCTTCAACTATGTTAAAAATGAAATGAAATGAAAATTTAAATTCAAAAAATATTGAAAAAAAACCCCTAAAGTGTTCCCTTTTAAAATGATCTATTTTCCCTCCCCAAGAAAATGCTCACAGAAGACCTATGTATCTACAAAATATTTAATTTCAACATGCCAGCAGTGGAAATTTGTTTCATCAGGAGGTGACCAGCTTTGTTAATGATTCAATCAAGGTAAGAGTACAGAGGGAAAGCCCAGTGTCTGATTTACTACTGTCTTTTGCTCTTATGCATTCATTTACACTGGACATGAAGTATAAAACACACATACATACACAAAATCAGGCCTGTACAATTCATAATGCAGTTTTGATCCATGCAGTGTGAGTATAATTACATAAAGAACAAGGCAATAGGGAAGCAGGTACAATATTTGTGTTATCTCTGAATATGTAGAATTAGTATAATTTGGGTTTAATTGTCCATGAACTATATCTGGTGTTCATCTGTTTTGAGACCTCATCTGCTTTCACCTTAATTGCTTTAAGTCATTACGCCTTAGCAAGTATAAAGACCATTTTTGTTGTTGTTAATAAGGAATAAAGTGCAAAAAACCAAAAAGGAAACACAATCCCTTTGGGAATAAAACCCGTCAGCAATTGAAAACCTCTCTGTGATTGAGGATAATGATATGTCAAAAGGGTAGAGAACTTCCTCCAACATTAGAGAATGAGCAAGCTCTGCATTTGAATGCTCATGAATTTGAGCAAATAGATCACACACGGTTCTCTGGCTAAAAACAAAAGAAGTAATTAATTGCAAATTATGTGGTGATAGCAATTCCTGTTGAGAACTCGGCTGAATTTTCTCGTGTTACTAGCTCTCCGTCTCACAGTGCCCTCTTCTGAGATACAGGAAAGCCTGAAAATGATGGGAAGAGACACAAGCTCTGAAAGCCGTGCCAGTATATCTCTTCTCAGAGTTCTCTTGCTGCTTAGGATGGGCTGCTTTAACCCAGAAGTGCAGACACAGAAACTGTTTCAGTAGGCATCCCTATAGAACCTATATTTGCTTTTCTTCCATTTGCTAACCTTTCCTGTCCTTTATTCCATATCAGAGAGCTGTACTTTGCATTTTTAACTCTGATTGACTTAATGCCTGCTCACTGCTCCCTTTACTGTTAGGTCAGCCATCTCCATTGATATCCAAGTTTTACTTTCACTGTCCCTTCCAGATCTTCAGCTTTATCTCTTCAAGCCTTGTAACACAGTCACTACAACCACCTCGAATCTGTGAACTGACTGACAACTTGCTAAACTGTTTCATATGCCATCCAAAAATGTCCACACCTCTATCTTGGGTCTGGAAGCAGTAAAATGGCTTAAGTTAGAGGGCAGATCTGCTGGGGAAAACTGCTGTTATTGTGCTAAATGTGACAATCATGCAAATTGCAGGCATGGTGTTAAAATGTGTGCAATTCCCAGGGCCCAGGCTGTCTCCAAGACTAAAAATGTGTGGCATCAGTTTGAGTTGATGTTACTTGTTCAGCCTGAGTATACACAATTGTGGAAGCTGAAGTGCAGACATGGATGTTGTGTGTTTTACTGTCTTCTCAGATACTACATGTGGCCACGGCTCCTCTGAAGTCACCTTTGCTCTTGTATGGATTTGATGGGAGTATGGTAGCTGCTATTCAGACTTGCCTTTGTCCTCACCATTGTGCATTTCTGCTTGCCCGTTCTGTCTATTCTGCCTATTTCTCCTCCTGATTCTGTAATTCAGCCTGCTTAACCTTTCTCTGGCCAAATTCCTATTGTTGCCCACTAATATCCCTTTTAACCATACTATCTCTTTTTCACTGGTGTCTTTCCTAACTCCCCTCTTAATGTTACCTACTCTTGGCATACAGACTGCCAAATGGACTTTCTGCCCTTTTCTACACTTGGATAAACTCAAGGGTGAATTAAATATAATTCTGTAAGTACTTTTATACTGGTAGGGAGCCCTGATTGCTCTATTTTCCCCAGCAGTGTAGATTCTCCAGCCATTGCCTGGATGGGTGGCATTAAGGGCTCCCTATGCAGTGGGTCAGCAGATGGCTGGCGTGAGGAGGAGAGGTCAATTGAGGACTCAGTGGACAGTCTGATACATCCTGCAGATCAGCATGATAGACAGCTTATAGATGTGTATGTTGGGGTGTCTTCTCAATTGTTGTTGGATGTAATTGGATGTTGAACAGGAGATATTCATGGTGCTTCACAGTTTGAGTTGTGAATCTTGGCTGACTAAAGTCACCTTGAATTTGAAAGTATTTTTACATTTAGTCTTCTGTTCAGAAAGCTGTGTTTCAAGTTCCAAGGCTTTTCACAGCAGTCATCTTTACATATAAATACATTTATTTTCTAGTAAAAGCAGAAGACCAGCATTCCACACTTAGTCAAGTACAACTTCATCCTACAGAAGTCAAAGGGATTCTGTCCAATGACACTGAAGATCACATGATAGCCATTAGTCAATATTTGCTATACAGAATTTTCATTTTCATTTTCATTTTCAAGAGGTCCTTGTTCTACTAGTGCTGGTGTGAAATGGCTGAAACAGTTAGTTTAGCTTTTTATTTAAAAAGTATTTCTTGTTTTTTTTTCCACATCTCATGAATATATTCAGACTAGTTTACAAATTTACGTAAATTCTATTGTTTAAAGAGAAAAAAATGTCAAAATAGCTTCAAATATCTTCCATTATGTTCTTTGTTGCTCTGCTGTGTTTCTGTCTTTATCTATATTTTATTATTAAGAAGGTCTGATTTTACTTTTATGATGTGAAGTCTGTCAAAACAATGCATTAAATAATTCTGAATCATTATTATGCAATACTACATCTGTTGCTTTCTTTCTTAGTTTTTTCCCCTTCCCTTAGATGGTCCAGGATTGAAACTTGCTATTTCCTTAATATTATTCAGCTTTGGCTGAAATATTCTTTTGTCCTCCTACTTAAGATCCTTCAATCTATCATGTTCATCATTCAGAGACCTTAAGGTGTCTTGCCTATGACTATTCCAGGTATCTGAACAACACAGAAATGTTCCTTACATTGGTTCTTTCAGTCAGTATGGAGGAGTTGGTCTGCGGCAGCTCTCGAGAGGTATGGACAGAAAGGTGGAGAAGGCCAAGTATTAGGAAATTATTTTAGAAATCATGCTGCCAAAGGCCTCAGTATTTCCTGGCCTGTGCAATTTTTTGCGGAGGGTTGAAGAGAATGAGATGAGGTGTAGCCTGCAGTGGTTGCCTTAAGCCTTAAGAAGTCTGAGGATATCCTTGCTCTGCAGGCTGTGGGATGCCCTAGGGGAGATCTACCAGTCAGACACAAGGAGTAGGAAACACAAACAAAACATATGAGGCTTCCTAATTCAGCTCAGTCCCAAGAAATTGTAGAGAATCATGAACAAATATCTAATTTCAAATTCATAAAAGGATGCAAAATGTTTTCCCAAATGTTTGCACACTTATGGGTTGGTCTTAAAAAAACAATAACAAAACCCCAAACAAACAAACAAAAACCCAAAAAATCCCCCAACAAAACAACCAAAAAACCAACCAGCCAACCAACCAACCAACCAACCAAGCAAAATCTCAACCAAGTTGTGCTTCAGGAAAAGGTCAAGGGCAAAGCCCCAGATTCCTTCAGTGACAGGAACTGCCTTTTTGAAATGTTGGGTGATCTTAGCAAGTGGAGTTTCCTCATCTTCCAGATGAGGGCAAAAACCTTTCTCCAGTGCTCTCATCATGCCATGGGAAAAATTATCCATCTCTCCCTGAATTAGCTGTGAGTACTTGGACAGGACACACAAATCCAGGACATCAGTACCACCAGACTTAATGCAACTGAGGCATGACTGTGCCAATGCACCCACTGCAATAACTTGGGAGCAATGGGGTTTCAAAATGAGGCAAACTACTTCTCTCTCCAAAGCTGCTTGCATAATTCATTAGAGAAACTATATTGGCTGTTCCTGTTCCTTCTTCAATCTCTTTTCTAGTTTGTCTTAATGTGGTTTTCCTTAGAGTTTTTTAGGTTTTGTCTTCTTTCAGCCTTCTATATGTGGTCACTTGTTTTACCTTAACAGTTTGTTTGGGCAATATGGCACTTAATACGGAAAAATCAAAAGCAAATGAGGACAATATGTCAATAACATCTCTGTTGGAGGACAGCATTAGAACTTAGAGTTATTTATATTTGCTTTACTTTGCTAGTCTTTTCTTCTGGGCAGCTCAGGAGTGGGGTAATTACTTCATGAGACCCTGTGGCTGCCACTGCCTGGGCCAAACACTTGGCCCTGAGACTGTTTTGAGAAAATCAGGAAGAATTTCATAAACATTCACTGATCTTTACAAAATGGTTGATCCCTCCTGAACCAATTAGTAGAAAGTATTTCTTTGTTAGCCAATCTGATGCATAATCATGGATTTTGTTTATCAAATATTCTCTGCATGATTTTGAGGCAGGCAGATACACTGTCTGGTTGGCCTGCCTGCTTGATCTCCTTTGCTCTCCCAATAGCTCTTAATAAAATCATCATCTTAAGCCTTCTGATTAATGGAGTCCATGTCACTCTATCAATCCCGACATGGGACTTTCTGTGACAAGACCCCAGTTTAGTGACAGGCTGAACTTTGTCCTTTGAAATGTAGCTTGTAAATTGTTGGTCACAGTGGAGGTGTGTGAAAATGTATGCATGTGTGCATAAGTGGTCTTATATATTTCAAATTCAATTATTAAAATGTGATTTATAAATGGGCTTCCAACCAAGATCACATAATTCTGGAATGAGACAGAGCAGCAGATACAGACTGTACAATCACCTCTGGTAAGAGCTGGGATCTGGCTGTGTCCCTGCCAGTGAACTCTTCACTACATTGCAAAGAGTATTGTTGGTGCCTTGGGTTCACTTTGTGCTGCTGTGTGCTTAAAGGAGCAAACACCATGGGACCTGGAGGGGAATAGCCAGTTTACCTTTAATTAGCACACTTAGGTGGGCAGAAAGGGATACAGAGCCTAATCTGTGAAATACACAGTCATGTTATGGTAGAGCAGCTTCAGTTTGGGATTTTTAAAAAGTAACTATAGAGAGTTTTTAAAGTAACTCTAGGAGTTCTAGGAACTTTCTTTTGCTCATCACAGGCGGGAGTCCAGCTCCATTTGATCTGCTCACCTCCTGACTCATAGCTCTCACATTTCTGGATCCTGCTTTCATAGGAGTTGGACACAGGTGACTAGTTTGGATGCCTTTCTCAGAGAGTAGAAACAGCATCAAACCTTTGCAGCCTGAGGAAAGGCCCAAGCATCAGGCAGCACTCCTCTTGTCTGAGCTGTGCAGAGGTGTGCTCAGTGACTCTGGGGGAGCCATCACTGCCTTACAGCACTGCTCCACAGGTCGCCTTGCCTGGAGGAGGGCTGGATTCCAGGAAGGTATCCCCAGTACTTCTCCCTAGTTCCCTGTGCTGGAGGAGTGAGGCAGACTTCTGACATTGATATCTGACAGCCTTGCCTCTGGAGGTCTCATTGGAATTCAATCCACAGAATAAGAAAATTAGCTACTTATTTCCAACAGGCTGAAATATTTTCTTCTCCTTCTTTTCCCTCAAACTAGGTGGTTACCTTTTGATGCACTTGCAGACAAAATGAAATGAGATGGACTGGAGCCAGTATAATACTGCTTGCAGTGCTGTATCAGAATCACAAAGGAGAAACTTCTGTGTCATGTTCTGTTGAAACCACATCACTGGCATCTGTTACTGCTGTTTCTAATCAATATGAATGTGCAAAATATTGTGTAAACTCTTTAGATTTTGCAGATAGTTCCACAATGCCATTAATTCTTTCTGACTATCTGGGCAAGCACCTATTTACCTGGCAACATGATAAAGCATTAATCTTCCCCTGTAAAATGATGGAAAATGAAAAAAAATGGAGGGGGAATGCAGATCTTTTTTCTTCTGAAAGCTGTTTTTCATGAAAGACATTTGATATTTTTAATGCTAGACAGAGAACAGGATTTCCATCTTGAAAAACATTTTTTTCACTCTATTTCTGAAACTTTGGATATTTTTAGATCACAAAAATAGAAGAAATCACATTACTAGAAAGATGCCTTGGCCTGTAGAATACTGAAGATGAAGCATTACAGCTAGAGGTATTTATTCATAAAGCTGGCATCTCTGTTACTAACCTGATTTGCATTTGCAAATTACACCAGATCTTCAGACCTTTACATTTGTGTGCTTCCAGTAAGTTAACTCTTTTCTAAAGGGATGTGTAGTTTTATGTGTTTCCACTAATGTTGCTGTAAAATTATTGTTTCTTATTGTAAACTTTCCTGTGTGGTTGGAGGAATTTGGCCTTACCTCACAGAAAATTGTCCTCTGAAGGGCAGAATTTGGGAAAAGAACCTGTTGTGAAACTCAAGCCTGTTAATAATCTTGGGCATAACTCATGAAGATTGAAGACTGTGTCTTTCTAAAAGCAGCTCTAATGTTATGAATAATTACCTCTTTGAATTCAAGGGAAGCTGGATATTCACTTTTAAGCTGCCTGAAATGTTTCTTAGTACTCTCTACTATACAGTCATAGAAATTGGGCAGGTACCCTTATAGGAAATGGAAATTTCATTCTGGTATCTAAAAGTATTGTGTAATTAATTCTTTCTTAACAATCTTTTGGCCTTTGATTTCCTGAACTGTACGTAAAACACAGAATTGTGCAGAAGCCTTATAAGTTAATTTTTGCAAATTATTAACCTGTAAAGCTACCTTGAAATTACTAGTCTTCTAAACATTCATCCTCTTGCTAAAATAGAGGCTGGTGGCTGTAAAAATAAAAATGCTGTTACTAAAATTTTGCAAAGAGCATGGCCTCACACATGTAAAAATTACCATTGGCTTTATGACATTCCTTAGAAACAGTAGCAATATTCATAACTATTTTCTTACCAACTTAAAACTGACACCAAGCTAATGATAAATTTACCATTTACTCTGTGGGGTAAGGATATAATTCTCAGACACCTTAAATGGAGAATCCCATGTTTCCCAATAAGGCAGGGCTGGGAAATATGCAGAATACAGACAAAACCAAGAGTGTTTCTACTTTGCTAAGTACCTGTGGTTGTTACAAATAATCTTTCCTGGATAAAAATTATAGCACCCCAGGAACAATTTAGACTTTTCTGAAGATTGAAAGAAGTGTATGAAAAATATGAACAATGTACTATAGGTATGCTAGGTGAAAAAGCTGTATGGACCCCTCTGAATGAAACATGCTCTGTACATGATTGTAGAAGCCACAACACAGTTATGCATCTTCCTTCCCTGTCTTTGTGCCTGTCAAGTGAGCTGATGAAATGTCAATTTTGGAATTGTTTTATTCATATACAATGGGATTTCGCATAATAATATAATCATATATTAGTGACAAGAAAATCATGGCTAAGCATCTTCACATGAGATTGACACCTGGCCTCCACATCCTTCCATGTGTCAGGATTGGATCTGTATGCAATAATAAAATATTGGCTTGGGCCAGAGTAAAACTAGTGTACTGGAATAAAGCTGGCCAGATTCTATAGAAATCAGGCAAGTACATAGTTCTTCAAATTTCTTTCCTTGGGAAGTTTAGTTGTCTTAATGAGTACAACTGACCTTTCAGGTGTACAGAAACGATTTGAGTTGGAAAGTTGCTATTCCTGCCCTTTTCAACAGCCTGTGTCACAGGCAAAGCCTTGTGTCTTTTCTGCAGCAATGTCTGTGCCAGCTACCATGGTAGCTCTGTGCCAGAAAGCAGACCTTGACACTTCTGTTCTTGAAAAATGGATGGAATTGTGCTTACTTTATCTCTGGCAAGAGCAAAGTGGATCTGAAGTGTGCTGTATTTTAGAAAGGAAGAAAAGCTCAATGAGTTTATTTAAAAGCAAGTGCATGTGCACGCATATTTCTTATATCTTTTTCCATCCAGAGGAGGTTACATTTTCCTGTCACACAGTAATAGCAAAAATATCATGAGGGTACAGTATATTGAAGTCACTTGTGTTTTAGGTATTGCATCTTAGAACCAGAATTTTGCACCACGGGTATAAGAAAAATACTGCCTTGGCTTTACTATTGCTCAGAGATAACTGCTTATATATTCTGGTGACCTTTCAGACAAAGGACAGCATTTTGCAAGTAAAGGGAGGAGGAAAAAGTAATGCTTTAATATATTAAGCATCCAATTGCTAAGGCAAAGAAGAAGCAAAAGGTGGAGATGCATGTCCAGGTCAGAGTATTGACCTAGAATGAGATGAAGGTATATTTCCCCAACTGTGGAAGTTTTTTTTCTCCACCTTTAAAATTTTTTCTTTATTTCCAAGTGTTATACAAACTTAGCAGAGGCTCTAACCTGAAATAGATAAGAACAAATTTCACCCTGTTGAAGAAATAGTTTTCCTTCGCTGGAGCAGGCGTGTTGAGAACCCTGTCAGACGCTCATATATCAGGAACTGTGAGAGGACTGAGACAAAGTGTTTCCAAGACTGCAAGGAGACAGTTAAAAAGAATGAGCTTTGTACAAATGTCTCAGAGGGAACTTTAATAAAAAAGGTAAGGAGAAATGGACTTTGTTGAAAATATGAAAGTCATTGACAATGATTTTTCTGGGCCCAGTGTATGATCATATACTTGCTTCTATATTGGATATATGGATATTTGCAAGGGCTGTTTAAAGATAACTTATTAACAGGCTTTAAAAGTTGTGAGCTGCATTCAGGAATACTGCAGCAGGTCTGTTGCATTCCCTGCTTGTGCACTACAGGAAACTTTTCTCTGGAAAACTTTATCTGCTGGATATATGGAAGAAAGAGACATAGAGAGAGGAAAAGATATTAAGAGCAGGTGCACCCAAGAAATTGTTTTGATTTTGCATGATTAGTGGTAGTAATATTTCAAAGGAAAACAGTAAGACAATCAAAAAAGAAAAGACCTAGGGAGGGATTCATGCGAGTTCTCTAGCTGAAATGAAATGGTCTCAGATGCAGGAATGGCTTTATTCCCTGGAAACCACCCACTTTCTAATGTCTTTTCTAATGTAAAATGTCTTAAATAATGTGAATTTTCTTAGGCAAAGTTTGGTTTTAAAATTTGAAAGAAAAAATGTAAAGAAAATGAAAAGCAGCCAGACATTGTGAGGATTAACAAATGTGAATTGTGCCATTGAATCTCCAAGTTGAGGTACATGTCATGGAACAATTTTATTTTTGTCTAGCTCAAATTGGTCTCAGAGCACAGCCTCTGTGTTGGCAGAGGAAGAAATGCAATATTTGTGGCACAGCCCTGCAGGGAGCATCAGAAACAGTTGAAGCCCCTGTAGGACTTTCCAGTATCACATGAAATACACTGGGGAGAAAAGCCTTTCCACAACATTGTCCTTTACATGGACATGTGGCAAATACCTTCATTAGGGCTAGAAGAAAATCACAACTGAGTCCTGATGAATTGGAAGGCTCGTAGGGAGCAAAATGAAAAACCAGAAAGTCAAACTGCTGCCTTGTGTAGGGAAACCTTTCTCTCTGCTGCACAGACTGGTGGCTTTTCTGACTACTGCTGTGTTACTGAAACTTGAACCATCAAGCTGCCTCTGAGGACAAAGTGCTTGCCCAGGCTATACAGCTGATGTGTCTGTCAGATGTGTTGGGTGATTGATGACTGTTCAAGGTCTTTTTGTAAATTGCCCTTGTATCTTGGATGGTAGAAGGAATAAGTTTGACAGTTACTGTGATTTTTTAAACAGCATTCCTTGTCAGAAGTCAGACCTCTGCAGATTGCTTTCTGATCCTACAGAACAACTTGCCAAATATATTGCTATTTTATGAGCATCTTTCCCCCTTCCCAATTCCAGAAGTTTCTGGGGAGGGTAAAACTCATGAGCAAAGTGCTAATATAGCCCATAAATCATGCTGATGGCAGTACAGTGCCTGAACACTCCCAGGGGAGAAGGTTTTACAGCCCTTACCAAAATCATTTGCTCTACATCAGACATGATACTGCCATAACAAACATAGCTTAGTTCCATGTGGCAGTTTATAGTCAGCTGCCATTCACTTTTATTTAATTCTTAGCAAGAATCAGAGGCTAACAGGGCAGGCCTAGGAAGGCAGCATGTATCTCAGTAGTTTGACACTCACCTTGTGTAGTCTGGACAATCTCTTGCAGCTGCACCTGCAACTCAGGGTCTGCTGGTCCTAAGCTGCACTGAGCACAAGTTTCATCCTTCTGTAGATTCTTCCTACCATCTGAACAAAAACTATACAAGTTGAAAGGGTTAGGCACAGCAGTGCTAAAACAGCTGTCTTTTACATGCCCAGCTCAGAGAAACAGACTAAAATCCTCTGAATGCTGAGAAAGAGCATGTTGAAATCAAAGTTCCATCCATGTCTTGCTCTCACTAAGCATAGCATTCCAGCAAACCTCAGAGAATATGTTAGAGGGACCATTTGAACAGACCTGGTATATTTCTCCTAATGTAATATATGCAATTAATGCAAGTTTCTAAGCTTTTTCTACCTGCCAAGGCATAGTTAAATGCCTGAGGATTAGATCCAAAAGAGACAACATACCTAAACATTGATATATTTAATGAGTGCTGATGGCTTAAGTTTTTAGCTTGTATATTTTTCAGATCCTGTACTGCATTAGTGTGTAACTCTCAACTCCATATAGATGTTAGTAGTAGGCTCTCTTTGCAGATTGGCCAGACAAAACAATCCTGTTAAGCCTGAGAACCAAGGACGTCCTTGGCCTCAGGCCCTAAAGTATAAACAAAAGGGATTAGGGAAGAAGAGCAAACTGGGAGAAATGACTTCATTACCTGAAGTTGTAATTGGACAATTAACCCCTGATATGAAAATAGGCCAAACTTATATCTGTCTGAAAAACTCATGACCATTGTCCATCTTGGGGGTAGCCTCTGTGAGCCTTTTGCACTGCCCAGAGTGTATCTATTGAAGACCTTTAATAAATATCTGATTTATTCTCTAACTGTGCCTAGCCTCATTCCAAGGTATCAGTGCTATGGATAAAGTAAAGCAGGACTAATGGAAGAGGCCATAATCCAGAGGTACCCCACAGCTGGATGTATAGCAAACTCAGGTTGACTCTTCATTTAATTTGTTTATCATTTTCTTCCAGTGGAAATGAAAGATATAAATGTGATATATATGTAGAAGTGATTCTTGCTTTGAAGTAAAAATCCATTCCTACATTTCACAATTGGTAATGTCTTAAATACTTGAGAAGCAATAACTTCCTTAGCTCACACAGAGAGGCAATAATATGAGAGGCTTGAGGACTGAATTATTGGGAATCTTGAAAAAAATATCTCTTTAGGAAGAAGATGGTAGCATCCAGCATACCAGGGCTGGTGTGCTGGTTCCCATGTAAAGGTGCATGGAATGACACTTTGTCCCCCAAGTCCCAGTTATTGTCCTCCTCTAGTAATGTTAAGTGCAAGCCCAGTAGCCTGTTTGCATACTCTTTGATTGGTATCAATGTTTGTATTAGTATTCAAAAAACAACAAAGGGTGTGTTAAAAATAGCAGAGATGACAGAAAGAGGGCAATTACTTGGTTGTGTGAATAGGAAGGATAATATTAAGTTACTGTGTAATTAAGGTTAGACCAAGGTGAAATAAAGATAGCAAACAAGGAAAGTAAGGAAAGGTTACTCATTCTGGACCCAAACCTATCCCTGCTGAATTTAATGACAGGTTTGCACTGACCTCTGTGAAAGTGAGTAGGAGTAGACTTGAGGTTAATTTAGAGACATATTCATAAGGCAGTTTAGTGAAACTTGATAATGTATAAAAGAAGAAAAAAGCACAGACAAATGCAAGAAATTTTATTGAACTGAGCTCTCATCTTGGAAACAGTTTGATAGCTGTTCTCACACATCATGCTGCGTGCTTATTATGAGAGATGAAATGCATGGTTTTGTTTCACATTAGATTATTTATGGGATTTCTTCAGGGCAAATACTTTTCAAAAGGCTTGAATCTGGATGTGTTCTGCCACTGGTCACTCTCAGGCTGCATGGCTGCTTACCAGCAGGGTACCAGTGCTGTTTTTATGCTTGACTGGGAAACATTTATGGCCTAAATCCCATCTTGTTTTCAGCTGTCAGAAAATGCTGTGTTCTTTTACTGAAAAGGCATGGAAGTTATTGATTTCTCCTCTTTGTTCATGGGGACTTTCTTAGGGGGTTGTTGGGACTGCCTGAATCAGTTCAAGAAAATTGTGTGTGAGACAGAGAAGGAAACTAATTAAATCTTCAGAGAGGAAAAGGACTTAAATGATGAAAGATGGTGGTAAATTACTTAGCTAACAAATAGGTGCCTTGGAAATTGAACTACCAATTAGGTTATCTAATTTTTCACCACAAACGTAAGCCGTTCCATTAATATGATTTCCATCTTGTGATAATATTTCATGGCTCATCAGGAGCTTCCTGAGACATCTTAATGTCAGCTAAAAACAGTGGTAATACAAAGATTTAATTCCAGGTAAGGTGATGACACTTTTCCAAAGAAAAGGACAATAAAAATGATGATGTTTTCTTGTGTTGCTATGTTCATATTACCAAAGATAGTCCTGTTTGTGTCTAGCTGAATAGAGCATTAAATTGTAATTTAGATAAACAAATTTGATCCCTTTACTGTCCTGCATGTTAGCATTGCCCAGTGGGGCTGCACTGAGGGGTTGTTGTGGTGTACAATGGCCATGCTCCAGGCAGGCTTCCTCTGAGGCAGGGTCCAGAGCTTCTCTTTCTTGACTGGTGCCTTCTACCATCATTGTAAGCATTGGATCAGATTTTACAGATTTCCCAGCAATTGTCTTTGTGTCCACTAGCACTACATAAAGTCACTCACTTGGAGCATATGCTGCAATTATTAGTGATTTGATTTTCTCATACATATATTGTACTATATTTCAGCATTAATTCTGCACAGTATGTTATCTCCTTCCACCTGCCTGCACACTGATGTTCAGCAACCTCATTTTCTAATACACAGTTTATTTTTCCCCTCTTTAGAGCATGATTTGAAATCAAGCTGTAGGTGGACCAGCTATTGTGAATTTTTGGGAGACTTTTGTTTCGTCCATTCCCAGAGCACCTTGCTAAATCTTGTTTTGTGGTCAGTGCAATGAGTCTAAGTGGCAGAGGCAGATCAAAAAACATGAGTCTGTCTAGCAATAGCAATATAGAGCACATGCTTGACAAAGGAGGAGGGAAATAGAAATTTTCCATTCGATAGGTAACTTCAAACTTTACATGATTTCAACATAATTTTGGATTTCATCACCCTTCCCCTCCCTGTTTTCTTTTCCAAGTGATTAATCAGAGAAGTCATCCAGTTGTTATTTTACACTATCAGATGTGTCTGTGTTTAGCTGTGGCAAATGACAGCATATTTAATGTGTGGCATTTTAAAGAATTGCTGCAATTTATATCAAGTTGAGAAGGTTGTGTGGCTCCATTGTAGATACAGTAAAGGACAGCAAATCAGATCTGAATCCTGCGACAACTTCTTTGCCAATTTCAGACAAGGAATGTGCATTTGTTTGTTTCCAATAATTGCTGTCTTGTCAGATGACATTTTGATGCCCAGGAAGAGCAGATCAACTTAAAGGCCTGAAGAAAAACAGTTCAGCAATATTGCAGAAGCAGCTCTTTCTTTTCCTATCATCCCACCAGAGCTTCCTACCAAGCCACTCTTTTGGGCAGGACCCTGCAGAGGCTTGGCAGGGGAGCTGCAAAAGCAGACTGACTTTACCAGTAATGTTCCTTTAAGCCGTGGAAATAGAACTTTTCCCCTTTTGATCCTAACTCTATTTGAACTATATGAACTTTGAACTATATGAACTATATATGAACTTTGTATCATCCATAAGGTGACATACAAGGTCTAGTTGCAGGATCCAGTTTCTTCATTGTTATGACATTGTTTTCCCTATGGCTAAAGAAAAGTGATAATGTTTGGTTTTTAAAATTCTACAGATCATCCTTAAAATAACTGAAATCCACACAACTGATTTAGGAGCTTGTATCTCATTATGTATATAGGATATAATAGCAGGATACTCAGAGATAAGAAGCTTTGAGTTGAAATTACTTGGACAGGAGGACCTGCAGTTAAACTTCTTGGAGGTGGATTTTAAGGTGGGATTTAGGTGATTAAATATGCAGAGGGTTTCTCATTGCCTTTTGCTGCAAGCACTGTGAAAAGTTATCCTTCAGGATTTAATACTCCTAGATGTATGCATCTTAAAGTTTACTTTTAAAAGTCTGTTTTGAGGCCTTTTGAAAATATTACCCCATAAGACTGTCCATGGGCTGTATGTTGAGAGCTTTAAATGCAATATGAACTTCAGGCTCCTTCTGTAAAAGTTCTGGTTTTGGCCTTTATCACAGTTGTGTAGGGGATCTGATTGAGTCTGTTTTAGTCTTCCTGAGGTGTGCGTGCTTTTGGGGAGGGAGCTGGATAACTGGTAACACAGTGAAAATGCATTTGTTCATACGTGCAAATGATTATTCATGGAATATTTTTGCTTTGTTGGGTGGCTCCATAAAGTATCCACTCACCTACAATAAGTGGACTCAGAATTCACAAAAATAAGGGCTCTAATGCTTAACACGCTGAAGGCTGGATTCAGAGGAAGATATGAATAAAACTTCTTTAATAACATTGCCTTCAAAGTCAGCCAGCAAGAACATTACAGGAGTGGATCTGATGTCTATATGGACACAAGAACTGAAACATCCCACCATACTGTGTAGGAAACCAACTAGTAATGGAAAAAAAAGTACGTCATATGCAGCACATGTGCGATTAAAAAAAAGATTATTATTTGGCACATATGTTTGGGCAGATAAAAAATGTGTAGAAGTGAGTCTTCCTTTTAAGAGCAGTTCATACCTTATAATTCAATGGCAGAAAGAATTATTTTCTTCCTACTTTTTTTTTTTAAAATAAAATCTTCATCTCATCTACTTCAAAATCCTTTTACTTCTGTGCCTTCTAACTATCAGTCTTAATTTACTTTGCTGTACAGAAAAATTAGCCTTGTAGAAGGGCACTTTTTAAAAAGTGCAGTGCAATCCTTAGTACATCAACACTTTTGCTGGTTATGTTGGGTGAAAAATGCTGATAGTGTCTGTACTTCATCTCCATGAGAGTATGATGATCAATTAAATTTTTTGTCAAATACGTTCTTTAATATGTTGCATTTTGTGGTTGAATATTCCAATAAAACCAATTTAATTAACTATCAAGATGTGACAGAACATATTCAGGCAGTGTCATTCATTTCAAAAGAATAATAATTTCAATTAAAGACAAGTTGCCAACCAGTCTAATGAGGTATCTCAACATCAGCAGGATTTCATGCTAATGATCAAAATTAGATATTTCACGGCTTCTAAAAAATCATGATTATAAGCCAAGATATTGCATTAATACTAGGATACACTGTCATTATTTAGTCACCAAATCATCAGTATTTTAAACATATTCTTATTAGTTCCTGTGTGTGTAAGTTGGAAAAGGGAAACAAATTACGCTGTGCTCAGCTTGTTATTGAGGAAAGTTTCTGTGGGGAGGCAGGTGGTGTCCTTACAGCACATCTCAGACTTTGTGGGGTGCAGGTTTCCTCTGAACAAATAAGCAGTGGTGTATGCAGCTTACTAGAGTTTACATTGATGTACTGTGCTATCGCTCCACATTATTATAGTGTGAGGCTGAATATCAGCAGGGTCTATTACAACAGTGGATGATTAAAGTACTTCTTGACTTTCCACAAGATTTTAAATTCAGGATGAAGGAAGGGGAGGCATAGTTTTTGAGAGAAACACAGAATGAAAGTGAGAGGATTATGCTTCAGCAGTCTTTGTGATAAAATAGTAGTAATTAGTTTCAGTAAAATCCCATAATAGTTTTTTTGTGCTTTGCAGGAAACCAAGTGGCAGACAGATAAAACAAATTACTTTACTTAGGGCAATTAGCACGCTATTTCAAGGTTCTGACTATGTTTCCCCACGACTGCAAAGATCATGCCTTATTTTTCCAAGAACTTTATGTTCCTGAAAATCTCATCCATTTTAAACCTATCATTGTGTACACAGAGCTACCATATCTGTGAGCACAGCCTGTGTTGCAGGGACAGCCCAGGAGATAATGAATTCTGAGACCACATTGAGGGGAGGGGGAATTTGTAACACTTGCTGCTTACTCATCTGAAAGAAACCCCCAGTGCCACCGTTGTGTGCCTGCCTTTCTGACCTGCAGCACAAGGAAAACATTTGGGCTTTATAGCCCTGCACTCTTCTGCTGCACCAGGAGATCTAAGTGAAATTGTGCACTGCAGTTTTAAGCATTCACAATTTCGTTTCTTGATAGGGACCCCATTAGAAAGGAAAAAAAAAATTCTTGACAAATTAGTGCAAAGTTTTAAAACTAATCAGAAACGGCAGTGAAAAATGTGTTTTCACAGTTTTTCTTTTGATTTAAAAGACTTTTGAAAGTCTTTTTTTTTCAAGTTTGTGTTTCAAGAAGGCACTTGCCTTGTTGAATTAAAGAGTGGATTACTATATGAGTAATTCAGGCATTAAAAAAGACAAAAAAAAAGAAAATCTGAACCTATATGGTACAGAAAAATTACACATTTAAAATTACTATTGAGAATACGTCTTAGTCTGTGGTCATTGTTACTTCAGGCTAAATTTAAGTAAAATTATGCAAAACATGAAGATCTTAGCTTTTACAAATGGGAAGTTTTATTTCTTTTTTTGAAGAGAAAGCCTTTGTTGCTGTATTGAGACCAAGGGAACTGTAGGGATAGCACAGAAAAAAGTAGCATGTTGTCTAGCCAGACTTTGTCCAAGTACACCAGCTCTCCTCAGGTCTGCTTAAGGTCATCTTAAGGCCACTCAATCTGCCTGGCCATGATAAAAGGGACGAATGTGAATTTCACAGCAATTTCTGTAAGAACCTGAACTCCATGCCTGATCTGTAGAAGTACTGCATTTATTAGGCTTGGTGGTGTTTAACACATCCTCTTACTGAATATTGGTTGTTAAAGTCAAGGCTGATTCCGGTTTTAATTAATAGATTGCTTCAGCCCCCTCCTGTATCACTTCTGGACCTTCAATCCAACTATTTAATCTCTAGTTTGGCCATTCGGGTGTTTTAAATCACAAATCATAACTTGCGCAGCTGGGATAAAACCTAGGGCCGGCATCCCAAAGAATTTCATTGATATGAACATACAATTTTCATAACTAATTTTATTAATATCATAAATTCTAGGTTGCATCAATTGGATTGATATTACTGGATATTGAATGAGCCCTTGCACATCAATTCATTTATTCCCTCTGCCAGCCAGAGTGAAGGAGACTCACTGGTTTAAGGTAGAGACAGCAATAATTGGATTTTTAAATATTCAGATTTATTAACAGCAATGAGAAGAAGAATTATTTTAATCATGATCTCTTCCCATTACTCACCTTCTCTTCCTACCCAGTGACTAATGGTGGCAAGAAAAGAAAACAGCCTAATGGGGATATCTTGAAACTTCTTGGAGAAGTTGGAGGAGGTTAATGGCAGGTTTGTGATTCTGGACAATGGGGACAATGGGGACAATGGGGATGGAGAGAACCTATGGACTGCAGGTGATGACTCTAGTAAATAGACTTCAAGAAGAAAGAGATTTTATCTGAAAGTTTTGCTTGAAGACGTTGGAAATATCTACAGTAAAAAATCAAATTTAGCTATAAAAAGTCCAGTTTTGCTGTTATCCCCTTGGTGAGTCACTGATTACCTAAGAAAATGTGCTTAAAGGATATGTGGGTGCTATAATTGTCAGTCTAATTTTTTAACATTGTCTTCCAGTGAATCAGAATTAATCATTAATTTTACAGTGATGCCAGGACTTAATTGTGCACTTATTAAAGAAGGGGGTAGAACTTGAAAGTAGATCACCCTTTTAATATACTTGTTTCTCATAAAGCTGCTAAAGTTACCAGAATTGTCATGCAACTATATATGCTGCTTCACAGCAATTATTACCTGCTTAGCCTTCTGTCACTATTATGAAAAATTTACTGTTATTTTATCTGTTTTGTTAAAGAAAAAGTTGGAAATAATTTGTGCTCCCTGAGAGTGTCACGACAGATATAATATAACTCTGAGACTTCTCAGTTGTCTTTTTCCAAGGCAAAGTGACTCTGTCTCTAAATGGCAGAATTTGTGCTCTAAGTCCTGGAACTACAGGCTGGAGGAATTCACAAGAGAAACAGAAAAAAGAGCAGCAGCAAATTCCCTCTGCTAAATCCCAGGTCTCAGTGACTGAAAGAATATTTATATTTTTTGTTTGTTTGTTTGGTATTTGTTTCATTTTGTTTTGTTTTCTACACTGCTCAGCTTCATTGTAGAATACAAACACCATTAAAAAGTGCTTAAAGGTGGTGCAAGGTTCTTTGCAAACTATGCATATCAAAACTGTGCTTTGGGTTTGTACGGGGGAGTTGCTGAAAGAGGGATATTAGGCTTGCAGCTTTTCTCTGCCTTTTCTTACAAGGTCAGAAAATCCCGCAGGGTTATGGTTGGTAATTCCCTCAAAGTCCTTCTCCCTCAGGACTGTGGCTGGTGTTGGAAAGCTGAAGACACCACTGGCTGACACACTTCCAGCCTGGGCGTGAATATGGGGTTACCATCTTTGTTAGCAACTGTTCTATATGCAGGCAAATGGCTACAATAAGGGCTTCAAAATGTTTGCAAATGACCTTAAGCAAGGAAAAATGAGAGGAAACAGTTCATTACATAATTGTTCTCCTGAGTGGTAGTCAAACTTGGATCCAGTCTACAGCCCTGATAATATCAAACTTTTGTAATTGGAAGGATGCATCTAGAATGAACTTGGGCTCCTGAACAGCCCAGCTGATTGACAAATTTGCCATCAGAAAAAAGAAAAAAAGTATTGTGAATAGAAATGATTTATCTTTAATGCAGGAATGCACTTGGAGTTTGTGTAACATGGCCAGAAATCCCTTAGGGCTTAAGTGTATTCAAATGGTCAGGGACAGTTGATGAGTGATTGAGAATCTCATCTGTTCTGACCAAAATAATTTCCTGACATAAAGTCACTGTGATCCAATTGGTATCTTTAATATGGATATAATGTGAATATAAATTGAGGCAAAGAAAACTGTTCAAAGCAAAATTCCTCAGTAGTATGAAGGCTGCATGTTCAGCTGATCACAAAGTTTTACATGGATACGCGAGTTCATACATGTGAAGGAGAAATGGGTGCATTTGAAAATGATTAATTAGAGTTCTCTTGGTGATGGCACCTTTACTGCCTATTGATCAGCTTGCTCTGCCAGATGAAAGGTGGTGCTACAAATGACACTGTGACATTATGAGTTTATATTTGCTTAAAAATGCAGGCAAAAAGAATGTTAGCTTCATCTTTTTATTCCTGCCCAAGTACACGTGTAATTTTCTGTAATAATTTTGATATAAATGTTCAGATACACATCTGGTGAAAGTAATTAATATCCATCTATTTAGTTCTGTCAAGTTTCCAACCAAGTTGGTGGTCAACACCACTATTGTCACATATATGAATTTCGATTAATGAATAGGAGTTATAGAAAGGCTATCTAAAAACTGTACTCCTGTCACTTCTTCAATCAAAAAAAAAAAAAAAAGAAAATAAGAAAAAAAAGTTTATGACAGTAAAGAAACCAGAAGTATTTTTTGCCTGAGAATAATAGAGACTCACATGCAAAACAAACCTCATGTGCGTGGACGAAAGCTCCCAGAGTTTCTCAACATTTGAACCCCTGAGTCTCATGTTCAAATTGGAAAGATCATTCTTTTGTAACAAACAGTGAACCATTTACCTTTTAAAGTTCAACTCTAAAAAAATGATTGCAAAAATGATACTACGGGTAGAGAATTTTCAGTAATGAGAGACCTCATGTGCTCAATTCCTAAATAAAACTCTCTTTCTCTTCTGTCAGCCAGTCTTACACACATAGCTTGAGAAGATGACTTTTCTTCTCGAGAGGATGGTTTCCTTCATGTTCACAGTTTACTAACAATAATGCACTTATCTGGGCCTTAGTGATTCTGTTTGTGTTGTGCAAGATGGATTAAAACCCATAGCACTCCCCCGTAACATAATGGATTCTGCAGTGCTAACAAGAAGTAGTAAAGGTAATAAAAGTACATTTCAGCAATAAAGCAAACAGATACTCCTACTGAGTACACACTAGGAGCAGATGGCTGTAATAAGACAAACAGTTTGCACAGACACTTTCAGAGAAAAAAAAAATAAATTCCTTTTTGGTCCTGATTTTTCCCCCTATATCAAAACACCATTAGTCACACAAAAGTGGCTGTGGCTTCCCCACAGAGGCTCAAGCTAAGGGTGCTGGACTATTTTCCATTAAAGTTTTGTTTTTTTAAGGAAAACAAAATATTAAACAAAAGTATACATAGTATGAAAAGCATCTACATAGCTAAGAAGTTTATTATATAAGAAAAAAGAGTCCCAAAGCTAAAATGTTTTCAGTTAAAGAAGAAGTCTTTCCATTGATGCCCTTTGCTGGGATCTTGTGGGATTTCATTTTGCTTCATCTTGTTCTGTTTTTTCCCCATGCATTTAAAATCTCAGTTAAGCCATATCTCTCCTGCAGACCAGGAGCTCTCCTGGGAGATGTGGTGCATCACAGAAGAGGTAGGCTGGCTGGAAAGCCAGGTATGGAGAGGGAAAAATGGAAATTGGAGAAGTCTGAATCAAAGTTGCAGTGAGGCATTGCAACTGCATTTTCAATTGTATTATTTCAGCTTTGACCACATTTTTTTCTAGGGTTGGTTTTTTTTTTTTAAATTTTTTTCTTTTTTCGCTACACATGGGCAGTCAGTTTTGTAATGCAAGGAAGGCTATAGCAGATGAGAATGAAAAATCACTTCTAATTTTTTTTGGGGATGATAAGAAGAGAAAAGGAAAATAACTTCTACTTAGCTCTAGCTGTGATAGCAGATGCCTCCCCTGGAGAGTTAGGACCACTGCATGATCCTGCTCAGATGGTCACATTCCCTGGCACCCCTGGCATTCCTCCTTCATCCAGTTATTCTGAAGAATAGCATCAACATGTGATCATGAACATTTGGGATGAAACAGGAGAAATTAATTTCTTCTCCTTTCTCTTGATATTTCTACCAATTGACTGAAAATGTCAACACTTTGGGAATTCAACTTTCTTCAGCCCTAGGTTTCCAGGCAGTGAAGAAGGAAAGTTCTGTACAAAAGAAAGTTTAAAACTTTTAAATTGGTTTTGTCTTGCTGTAAAAGAGCACTTAATGTTTGTATCTGTTAAATCCTTTAAATTATTAAGTAGTCCTGAGGGCACCTGTAAATGAAAGGATGATTGGAAGAAATAATAACATGATGAGGAAATTGGGGATACAGAGTGTTAAACTATCCTTCAAAGTGTCAGTAATTAAAATTAATTACAGTTCATGTCTTGCACTGATTGTAGAAAGAGTGTGATGCTATAGAGAAATAATATGAAATAATAAGGTTGGAAATATAGGAAATAATACCATAGGTTATTAGAATGTTTTTTTTTTTTACCTCACTGGCTATTTGAATATTACCAAAGGAACGTTGAAAAGTTTTTTATAAGCAGTTAAACTTTTGAATCATGAAGTTTGCTTTGGGTGGTTTTCTTCTTCCAGTAAAAAAGCTCAATAAAAAGCAGGAATAATTTTTATTTCTAAAAAAGGACAAAGACATATCTTATGTTACTTTCCAATGCTTTTAATGCCCAGAAGACCTGTCCCCTCTATGTTTGTGTTCTATGAAAGGAGCAAATGTTCTATCAGTAACATCTGATTTTAAAAATATCCCTGCTTACTTGCTTTTTATATGTGTATTATATGGTCAATTTAGAAGGTAGTTATGAAGATTGGACTTCCAAGAGAGAAAGAGACAGCTGCTGAAAACAGATCTGCATGTGTGCAAAACTAGGAGCAATAAAAAGTAAATAATAATAAAAAAAGTAGATTATTTCACACTGTGGCAGCAATGCAGCACCTTCAATAATCTGAGTCTTGGGTACTGACAATTAAAATGGCATCTTTTCAGTGCTGGTGTGAGACATCAGTACACCTGTATAAACATTCTTCTTTTTTATACAGTGGAGTCGCTAAGTCAGGTCTTGGGTATGAAAAAGAATATGTCTGTCTGGTATGTCACAACAATTGGGATGGATACCTGTTCCATAGATAACTTTGGAGTGAGTGATTTCTGGTGTTAGAAGGATGTAGCTCTCCTCCTTCCTCAGCAAGGACCAGGCTGACATGACTGGAGTGACTTTTGGCCTCCTACTCTGAAGGAATTAATATTTAGTTACTTTATAAAAGATGGAAGATTCTTTTCACGGAAATAAATAAGAATTCTCCTGGAAATCCTCTAACCCTCAACCTAATGGTGAACGGGTACCCTCTGGCACGTGGTGTTTGAATCTGGAGGTGTGAGGTAGATCCATGTCTCCTACGCAGTGGTGTAACCAGTGCCAGGGATTGGAGAGTCCAGTAATTTATTATTATGGCTTGCGATATGGGAATACACTCTTCTTGATTTTTAGGAAGACCTTCTACTCCTCAGTCCTACATATGTATCTTATTTCTCATGTCCCCAAAGGCCATTCAGGAGTGTCATTTCAATGCCATGGCTGAAGCTGTGACTCTGGAAGGAGAGAGTAAAGAACTGACTGGGCCAGAAACAGAGAGGTTAAACTGGGCTGTGTCCTGCTGATTCTTGTTTGGGGTAGCACTTGTCACTGTAACCACTGCATTAAATATGCAGGCAGGGTTACCTGGCGGCCTCAGTCCAGGTGAGTGCCCCACTGCTCAGCTAAGAACTCTTGCTCCAGCTTGTGATTCTCCTGCAGTGGGAAGGATGAAGCAGCTGTCCTGGAGACAGGTCCTGAGCATTCCCTGCTATGAAACCATAAGACCTGGGAGGCATAAAGTGCCCTATCTGCCCATGCTGTGTGCCTGCGGTGTGTTTCAGAGAGCAGGCTGGAGCAGCCAGCAGGCTTCCCACTGAGATGCAGCTTGAGGGGTTCCCACAGCTCTGATGACCTGGAGCTACTGATGGGGGAAGGATGCTGGGGGACATGCTCATGTTGAGCTGGCCTGAAGTAAGAAAGCATTAGACCCTTTGAGGCAATCAAATTGGAGTTATCTCAGGGTTCACTCAGGCTTAGCAATATTTGCTTTAAGCCCAGAATGCTTGAAATTTGAAATACTTGGATATCCATGGAGTGCTGGCTGTTAGCCCCAGAGAGGGGTGGAGTGGTGAGAGAGTGGAAAAGAAAGATTAGTGTCTTCTGAGCAGATTCTTTCCCCTGGTATCAGAGAAGTGTTGTGTAGGTAGAAAGATAAATATTTGTATTTTGTGAATCAGGTGCACCTGTGGTGGATAAAGGGCTCAATAAATCCTCTTGGCTGTCCAATAAGGAAAACAGTGTTTCATGCTTGCGTGACATCACAAATATTTGCCAGGTCTACCTCGAGGTCATCAGCATGCACTTGTGCCCTTCAGCCTCTCATTTCCAGCTAGGATTTAACTAGTGCCTTTGCTCTGCCTTATCAATGCTGATCTTCATCGTGCATAGAATGTATATTAGCTGGTGGCTGGAAACCTGCCTCACTTCACCTAAACAGCTTCCCTGTCTCCTTCATTACACATAGCACTACCGTGCCATGGGGTTGACAAATACCAACAGAAAAAAAGGAGGTAACATGTTTAAACAAACATTTGCTGTCTTGGAAAGGCTGGGATGAAAGCCTTTTCTTGCAGGACACAGATTTAGGCAAAATATCAAGATGTTTTCTCTGCGCATTAGATTATATCAACACACATGTTGTAAATATAGGTCACCCCCAGTTATTTGATATTTACTTGGAGATGTGATGGCTCTCTTCACATATGAGGTAAGGACCTCAGGTCAGGAGACACCGTGAATGTAAAGGGCAATATCTCTGTAGCAAATAATATTTCTTCTCTCAGGAATTTTTTATTCAGAATAGCAGGAATATTTATGAATTTTTATCTTGACTTGATGTTCTGTGTCATCTGGCTGTTGCCCAACAATATATGTCATTACCAGTAATAAGAAATATAAATCTTTATTATCCTTTCAAATAGGCCTGCATGTCATGAGAACCCTCTGTAGTTCTTGTCACTTGTAGAGTAACAATATCTTGTTGCTCTAGATATTTTTGTTGATTTTTTACTCATTTCATCCTGTTTTTATGCTACAGGAATTAGTAAGTTGAAGCAATGGATTTGTTTTCTGGTACACTTATCCCTCCCTAAACTAATCACTCAGGTGACCATTAACTTCAGGTACCTTTTGGGACTCTATATGTGGCTTTATTCTATTTTTTTTCTGAGTTTAAAACAGAAAGGGGGGAAAAAGAGAAAGACATGTCTCTATGTCACACATTAATTAAAACTTTCAAATATAATTGTTTAAATCTCATTTTCACCTTTCTGTATGAGTTTCCTATTGTTGCCAGCTCCTTCCACAGGCCTTAAACCTCCAGTCAGAGGACTAATTTGATTTTCCAGAGAAGTATAGCTTTTACCAACAACAATAATAACAAACATTAAAAAAAAAGAGAAGAGAATTTGTGGTCTCTGTGACTAACTAAAAAAACCTCAGGCACTAAATGAACAAATGGAATGAAAGGGGAAAAATTAAAAAAAATTCTTCTGCTTCTTTTTCACTTGCAAGTTTATAAGCAAAAGGAACATCTTATTTTATGTCTTTTTGATCTTGATGCATGCTTTTTGAATGTTCCAGATTGCCAGAATTACATCCTGACTTCTCTGAAAGTTTATATAATTATCAATTCTAAAAGCTAAGGTACATTTTTAGGCAACAAACAGTTTCAGCTAGCTCAGGAAAAAGGAGAAGTTGATCCTGGATCCAGTGCTCTATGGAGATTTTTTTTGGGATATCTTAGTACTGGGAAAGAGACATTAAAGTGAGATTTGAAGCTGCCATTGAACTGTTACTTGCAACAGTACATACAAATGATGGTTACAGGGTATTTAATTCACTTTCTTGAGAAAGGAGTAACTTATAAGTCTTAACATGCACATGCTGATTATACATGCTGGTTCACACCAGCATGTTTAATGCTTATCGAAATCAATGGGCATTGGAACAGATAGCTTGTAAAACCTGGCATAAACTTAATGACTCAAGTGGTTTAAAAATTGGATAAATTTATTAAACCTTCAGAACAATTAAATTCAGCTCCTTATTTCTAAACATCTGCTCTGATCACCATAAAGTGGGCCAAGAAGTTACTGTATGCCTGAATGCTTATAGCTTTCCTTTGAAAAAAACCACTGTGATTCCCAGCAGCTGGCACGCAGTGAGCTCTGAAGCTCTCCCATCTGGAATGTGCAGCACATCAGGGGCAGTCCCTCCTTGGCAGCACCCAGTTACCCAGCAGGTGCTGTATCCTCTGCCCCCAGGTGTAGGGACAGGTGACACTCACAGCTGAACTGCATTTGGGCATCAGTTCAAAGGACACCAAGACCTTTCAAGAGCTGGGCAAATCAGAGGCCAGTGGAGCAGTAACTAAGCATGTATGCAGGTACTCCAACATCAGTGACCTGCTTTAGGGCACCTGCAACACCTGCTGAATTCAGCAAGACTAATATTAAGACATTAAGCTACTAATTCTTAGGAAAAAAATCATAACTCTATTTTTTTGGCTTCTAGGACACAGTCCAAGCCTAAAAAATACCTGGCAGATCTCACTTATGAGTCAGAAGGTTCAAATATTACTGAGATGATGCCCTTACTACTGCACAGCCACCCAGCCATCCTTATTATTTTAATCACTGCCTTAAACTTGTATTTCCCTAAAGTAGATTTGGGTGTCCTCTTTCCTGTTATACTTTTTTTATTCCTGTCTGATTTAGTTTTGTTTATTCATACAAAACATTAGTGTGGTGTTTTTATTTTTTTAAATTTAATTTCATGTTATTTCTTCATAGTTTGGTTACAGTTTTCCTCATCATTTCCCCAGTTACATATACATTTCCTTCCTTGCACTTCCTCACAGATTTGATTTTCCCCTCATACTGACAGCAGTGTTTACCCTTTTTTCATAAATGAGATACTGGAGCCATAGTTCCTCTAAGTCACTGTCTTGAACTATTGGGAAAGTCCTTTTAACTTTGCCTCCCAGAAAGGACTGGTTAAGTGATCTGCCTGTGTGTTGGCATTTGACCACCACAATACATTAATTAGAAATGAAGTTCTCTTGAATGTCAAGGGAGACCTACTTTTCCCTTTTCTTTTTTCTTGAAATGAATTGCTTGCAGCAAGAATTTGATGACGTTTTAATGAGATATTTCGTTGTTGTCATTGTTTAGATAACTAATGCCACAGTGGGGTGAAAGAAAGGGCCCAGATTCTGGTTGCTTTCAAATTTATTTTCATTTGAAAAACATCAAAATACTGTACATTCATAGAATGAGGAAAATAAAATAATAAATACAAACACTGCAGATGATTAATTGTCTTCACTGAGAGCTAACAGTGACTTCTGCGCAGGACAAGAACTAGAAAAAACACTTTGTGACAGATACAAACATGCATTGAGTGCATGGGGGGAGGGATGAAAGGGGGAAAGAATATCATAAGGAAGTGAGATTCTGACTCCCTAAGCCAGAGCTGCCAAAACTACACCCCTTGGACCAAGTGCTCATCAGGGAAACAAAATTCCTGTTGGCATCAGCATTTTCAACTGTCAAAAGGTTGAACGTTCATAATATTTTTTAAAAGTCCTTTTAGCTCCCAGATGCTTGAGGCTGTCACACTGCTAGTTATGACGTGCCCATTGAGACCAAAAGAGCCACAGAAGTTCGTCACAGCAGAGTGGTGACAAACATTGTCTGGCTGTACCATTACAAGCGGTGCTGCACAGGATGTTTGGAAAGCCACTGGGTTTTAAATGCTGCTGAATGCTACCGTGACCCTTGCAACACAGGCCTGAAATTTACAGTTGATCAAGTATGGCATTTTAGGATCAATGAGCTCTTTCAGCTTGGAAGAGAATTAGCAGAGATGCAATAGCTGTGAATATAATTCCACTGTTTCATCCCTTGTTGGACTATTCAACTGGTGCCAAAGCCAAACACGTAGTGTTTTTTCCTGTCCCAAATCCTCTCTACTGCTTCACTTCCCTTTCTTCTGTCTTACCTGATATTGGCACTGCTGTTCCTGGGGTAAAAGCCCTGCAGCATTTTCTGGAACTGGAGCAGCAAAAGATAATGATACTTTATAAAGTGCGGGTAGAGTGCAACCCTATGTGTGATCTTAGTTTTCGGGGGCTGTTAAAAGACCAGGGCAGGAAGCAGCTTCTCAGAAATTGTTCAGGTTTGTATTTTTAAATCACATTTAAAAAGAAATAAGCTTGACAATGTTTTTCTCAGCCCCCTTATTCTGATCTATAAACAGGGGGACTAGGGTGGAACAGTCTACCTCCAGCATCAGCAGTTTCCTCCCAAGTTATGGGACTCAGCTTCATGAAATCTATGAAATCCATGAAGTACCAGGGAAAGACTGTCCCCAGAGATTTTCAGCTGATTCAGAAGGTGTTTATTAACTTTATTCATCCTCTTGGATCTACATAGACACAGGAAGGAAGGATGTCTCAAATAAGAAGGTCTGTGAAAGAGTTATAACATTATTGCACTGAATTATTCCTAAAATGAATAAATATTTAAATGTGACCAACCACATTGCAGCCACACATATTAGATATTTATTGTCTAGTGCTGACCTTGTTTTCACACAATTTTTCTTCCTTTATTGTTCTTTGTAGGCTGTTTGGTGATGTTATTTTCACTTCATATGTTTCTTTTTTGCTGCTCACAAATTGTCAGGGACTAATGGGACAATTCTTCAGGAATTACACTGAAATGAGTCCAACAATGCCCTGGTTATGTTTCATATTTCAGTACATGCAATCACTGCATGCCATCTTTCCCCATGATTTTTCAATATATTAAACTTTAAAAAAAGATATTATTCAATTTTAGGTAAGACTACTGACACCAATGAATTATTTTCAAAATTTTCAGTTTATATTCCAGATGTGGCATCCATGCATTATCCAGTCAGGTCAGATAAGAATGAAAGCACAGAGGATTAGGGTGCAGACAACTCACTGCTCAAGCCATTCCTCCTGTATTTTTAATTCTGTGATGGTCTAGTGATAAAACTGCTAAGAAGAAACAACAACCCAAGACTTCATGCTGAGTGCCTTGAAATGCAGTGAATGCCTGCCCCACTGGAATTTTTCTACAGCCATAATTTGCAGTGTACAGCACCCATAACTGTTTTTCTGAGGTGACAGAAGCAAATTTTGCTATTGTGCCTTCCTAAAAAATCAGATTTTTTCTTTTTTAATTATTCCTGTACACAGAGAATAAAGCCTTCTGGGCTTTTAGTTCTTGTAAGACCATAGGCAAATTGTTGGGGTCTAGCAGCCAAGAACACACAAAATTGTGTTTCTTATGGGTATGTAAGACAACAGAGATGCAATCATTCATTTAGAAATGAGAGGGGGTTGGATATAAAAATTTCCCTGCTCAGGAAAACTATCTCACTATATATCCTGTGGAAAGAACTACTTAAAGAAAAGCAGTATATTTTATTAAGAGACAAAATCTTGAAAACATCAGTCACACTGAGGGAAGTTGTGATTTTTTAAAAAAAATATTTGGTTCCATTCCTTGCCTTCAGCAACTGTCTATCACAGAGCTAGAAGTGGAGGATGGAATCAAATGGGCAGAAGAAGTAATTCAGTAGGAATGGACTTCTGCCACTGTTGTATAAAATGCATTGATTTATAATGTCAACTGTGATAAGAACAGAAACCCCCCTTGTACAATCTCTCCTGTTAAACACTGAATAAACTGTTTGGAAGCATCAATAAATAAAGGTATAATCACTTAGTGCAGCCATACTGGCCTGTCCAAAGTATTTCTATTTGTAAACAGTTATGTGGATTTTCCCAGGTAAATTACAGGGGATTCTGGAGTGAGGAGTTGTCTCCTCAGGGAGTCAAAACATCTCAGTGATCACAGTTAATGTTTTCTTTCATCTTCTGGTCTCACTCTTCTCAGAGCTGGATCTGCTGAGGAATACTTGTGCCTTTGACTTGATTATGTAGAGATACTATTACTAGATGCAAATGTCAAATGCCTAGAAGGGTCCCACTTTTGAATGCATTCTCCTAATACAATTAAATACTTATTTTATCTTTAGGATAAATGATTTAAGCTTTTTTTTTTTTTTTTTCTCTACATAATGGCATTTTGATATCTTAGTCAATGAAATTATTTAAAAAGTATTATTTCTTCCATATTTTTTTTCCATTTCCATAGTTAAGCATTTTTCATGAGCTATTTGGGATGTTTCTCTGTCATGCAGAAATGTTCAGGAAGTTGTGTAGATACTGTATATTTAGGTGTCTAGATATCAAATAACAAACTGAGGAAGTAGAAAGAAATCCTGCCCTTATGTTATCTGGGCACCTGAACTGCCTACTTCAAAAACTCTTGAGTTGACAAGTCTGTAGACAGCTTTTAAATTTACAGCTTCTACATAGGAAATATTTAATTGTGGAGCTTACATTTTTCAATTGTCATTTATTATGTCATATTATTTAATTATCGTGAAAAGTGCATATGAACATATTTATTTCATAATTTGAGAGAGCTGATGGGTTGGTCTATTGGATAGGGTGCTACATGTGGATCAAGCAAATTGGGTTCTGTAGGTTTCTTTGTGTATTAGCCCTTCCTTTTTTGGGACACTGGAATGGGGAATAGGTGAAATTCATAGAATTACAGAGTGGTTTGGGTCAGAAAGGAGCTTTAAAAGATCATGTAGTTCAACTTCCCTGCAATGAATAGGGGCATCTTCAAACAGGCCAGGTTGCTCAAAGTCCCATCTAACCTGGCCTTGAACATTTCCACGGTTGGGGTAACCACAACTTCTCTGGGAAACCTTTTCCAGGACCTTGTCATTAAAAAATCCTTCCTTATATCTATTCTAGATCTACCCTATTTCAGTTTAAAATTAATGCCTTTCTCTTGAAAGTGAATGAGATTTCTGGGCTGTAAATCCCTTGCTAAGTAGACTCTAATTTATTGTACAAGGAGGTGAATGCAAAGAAGCAACCAACTCAAGAGGGGCTATTTATATTTGATATAAACTGGGGGAAAAAAGCACAGCACTAAAATAACCTTGTAAAATGTGAAAAGAAAATGCAGATGCAAGTAACTCCTAAGCATTCCTCCCTACCTTGATTTTAATTTTTTTTCCCTGGTTAATCACGTTTGCTGTTGAAAAAATAATATTGAAGTAGGGAAAATATGCATGCTTTCCAGTGAGTTGTAAATTCTTCCTTAATTCTTATTGTCATTACCCACAGTTGCTCTCCTGCAGCAAGTTCTTCAGTGCTTTTACACTGCCACTGATTTATATTGTTTCAGACCAATTACTCATATAAAAATACAGTTTTCCTCTTAGAAGACTGTCTTTCTAGATAAGTGTTCTGCAGGTTCCTGTTTTTATGGGTGTTGGTTGGTTGATTTTGTGTGTGTGTCTGTGTTTTATATGAAGAAAAAAACTATGTCATGGGTTTA
This sequence comes from Regulus satrapa, assembly GCA_013396955.1. Taxonomy (NCBI): domain Eukaryota; kingdom Metazoa; phylum Chordata; class Aves; order Passeriformes; family Regulidae; genus Regulus; species Regulus satrapa. The sequence continues at coordinate 156,890 of VWZN01008451.1, forward strand.
TTTTGCAGGGCAAACTTTTAAACCTCCTCAATATCATCTGACCTGTCAAAGAAGAAAACCTCTTCAGCTGGGACAGATTTGCACTGATTAGATTTGTCATGCCATTTTCAGCTGAAGTTTGACTGTGTAGGAGTTAAATAAAAACCAGGGAAAGTCTCTGATGTGAATTCACAGACCTTTCCCTCGAATGTAGCTGTTTAAAATCCCCATGGATACTGTTAGCCTTGCTTCTAGCACAGTAGTTACACTGCCACTCTCTGTGTGTGCTTAGTGAGAGTGAGTCAAGCTATATAATAGCTGTAAAGATGCCTGAGATTCAAAACGGTCTCTGGGTTATTTCATGCTATGAAGCATTCATTTTTTGAATCAGATTTGTCAGTACCAGTGGTACGGACGAGCAGCATATGCAGCAGCAGCACTGCAGAGCCATATTTTCTTTAGACCACAGTACTTTTTTGAGAGCTCAAACTCTGATGGATACACTGAGCAGGGTCAAACCCTTCTCTCTGAGTTAGTGAAAACAGTGGGGAGCATGAAGTAACAAGCCAATACTAAATGCCCCTGAAAATTAATCACTCTGTGAACTTCATCTTAGCAAGTCAGTGTCCATGGAGACTGTGAATAGAGCAACAACAGATGGACCTTAAAGACCTTGGTGCTTCTGCTAGCAAATGCAGCTGTTACCAGCACTTGACAGAATTACAGACTTTGAGGTACAAATTGGTGTTTTCTTCCAGAAAAATATGGCTTGTTAGATCTGTGTCCTAGATCACAGAATGAAGGGAAAATTATCTAAAACGTTGCAGTTGAAAAGAGGGATTTTATGTTTTTGACTAAAGCAGATTCAGTTCCAAGTCAGTTTGCTGCTTGATTAACATTATATGAGACAACAATCTGAGACATTATAAAGGTGAGCTCCTTCAGAAGCAAGCCAGGTGTCTCCAGTTTTAAAGCTGGAGAATTCAGAATTCACAGAAAAGCTTGTTGCCCTTCCTCCTTTTCCTTTTTAAAAATGTTAGTTCTCCGAAAGCAGTGCCTCAGCAATTTGTTTGGGACATCTGGACATTAATACAAATGTGGTTAACTAA
>VWZN01008451.1:158019-186448 GCA_013396955.1 Regulus satrapa
CCTGCTCCTGCAGCTCCTCGGATCTTTCACCTGTCAACATTTTCTTCAATACAAAGCCTGTCTCTTTGGCCAGTGTGAATAGTCCTATATTAATAACTTTGTCTGAGGTGAGTTCCAGTGTGAGAGTGACCCAGCTTCCCATTTCTCGACCATAAATTGGCGTCTGTTAGTAGGACTTATTACACTGGGCCCAAATTGGTGGAGCATAGGAAAATCAGGGTCTGTATGTCTTACTTCTGGTGGGAATTTACCCTGTTTCTGGACCCTTCATTGCTTGTGTTTGGCAATGTCTTAAGGTTGTGAATATTATGGTCCAATCTACTGTCATTTTAAATTTTCTCTATTAGACTAGAGATAAAAGGGTGCTCAGTAGTTTCTGGGCTCTCTTTTCTCTTTGTTTTTGTTTTTGGTATAGCTTTCACAGGACCAAGTCTCTTGAAAGTAGAGGAATTAGACTGTCAGCTAGACTTTGCTTTATTATGTTGAGTTAGTGCTTTAGATCTGCAGCTTTTTTAAAAGAGAATTCATCCTTCTGAAATACCCTGTGATTTTTCTGGAAGCCCTTTGCAGCAAAAGAAGCTGGACATGGATATCTGTTTGGCATAGTATATTTTTGTCCTGTTTTTGTCAGTTTCATTTTTTTTTTTCCAGAAAAAAAAAATGCCCTACATGGATAAAGAAGCTGAAATACTTACTCCAGAATGAATAATGTCAGGAGCTGTCCTAGCAGTTACAGCTAAGCTCTGAAGCTGTGATCGTGACAGAAGGCACTTGTAAACGCTGGACAGTTTTGAGAATATGACCCTAGGGTGTCTGCTTTTGCCACTGTCATTCATTAAAAGGTAAATGAGGGGAGAAAAGAGAGTAAAAGTCCGGCCTCTCAAGGACTGTCTTCCACACCAGAGATATTAGGTGCAGTAAGAACTGCAGAAGATTAACACAAATTCTTGCTAAGCAGCTTCATGTACATGTTATACTAAATGAAAAAGGCTCGTACATGCAATGAGGAGATGCTGAAGCAGACAAAGCTGTGAATCTCCTGTAAATTTAAGCTAACTTTATTTAGCCAGTTTCTAAAATCTGGCCTAACCTAAACTTTTAGATACATAATTTAGTGAACATGAGGATATTTCCTCTACCGAAGACAGATTAGAATATCCCTTCTGTTCAATGAAAAGTTTCCTGATGTTAATAGCCCAATACTTTTCACTTAAATTGAGAATTCAGAACTGTTATTGATCAACATGTTGGGTCCTGTCAAACACTTTATTCTCTCATCTGTCATCCACAGACTTCAGAGCCACACCAATGATTTATAATACCTTTTTTCCTTTTCTTTCTGTGTAAGAGAAAGTTACTCAGGTGTTCAGTTTCCCATGTGTGGTGACCTACAGACATAAGTCATCATCAGTATTGGCTGCCACAGGACATTGAGAGACGGTGGGAATTACTTTCCACTGTTGAAAAAGGAATGCTACCAAAATTCAGTACAATTAATAAAGAATGTAATGGAGCTGTGAAATTTTATTTATTTGAACTAGTCAGAAAATCTGTGTGTTAAGGCTGCCAGTGAACTTTTAAAAATATGGAAACAGTATATAACAATGCTTTTTTCCTATTCTGCCAGCCATTTTATGCTCTTTTATGAGCTTGGTGGTACCAACACGGATGATGACAGTCTGCAATGATTATTTCCATTTGTCATTGTGATGGAAAATTTTTTGGGTAAATATAGCCATTAACACATGGACAAGGAATTTGTAATTTTTTTAGTTTTTTTACCCTGTGAGGATTATAAAGTCCCTCATTATAAAAATGAAGGACACTCAACACTTCTGATTCCTGAATAACCCAGGAAAGGTGGAAAAAAAAAAAGTATGAGCAGTATTGCATGCTGTGCCTGACCCTGAAAACTGCAGCTCCTTTCCACAGTTGTTTTTAGAGTGGCATTATTGAACACTGTGTTGCTATGAGTTGTCAGTTGAACTGTCAGTTTACAGCTGTGAAATACCATGGTTAGCAGACTCTGTTTTCTTAGAAACATAAAATGCTTAGATCCTACTTGGAGCATAATGACTTAAGCATCATTCCAGAATCAGTAGAGACATTTCCCTCTAGGTGTTGGTAGGATACTCAGGCAGGGCAGGAGAGGCTCACAGCCAGCTACCCTCTCTTCTCTGATGCTTTTCAAGACTCTACCTGCATCTCCTAAAGGGAAGGTCCATGTGGATTTCTTCCACTGGTCTTTTGCCATTGGTTTCACTGGTGTAGGCTGTCAGCTGAAATACATGCTCACAAAACAGGTAATGATTTTTTGATGATCTGTATGTTCCAAAATTAATCCCAAGCTTCATAAAAAAAAAAAAAAGAAAAGTTTGTTTTGCCTGATGAACAAACACATATGGTTACATTTCTTGTTTTCACTCTCCTTTTGTGTTTTATTCCCAACAGATTTTTTGACAGCATCAGGTGATAAGAAGCAGAGATGTAGAAAGACTCAGACCATGCTTATTCCCTGATGCACTGCTACTAAACTTCTTTTTAACGATAAATGTCAGGTATCTGCCCTTTTAAGAAAACTATATGAAAAATTATAATTCTCCATATCAGTAGGGGAAACAATTTTCATCTTTTAGGAGCATGGTTCTTCAATTTTTCAAAAATTAAAAGTTTGACCTTTAATAATGGCATAATTTATTTGAGTCCCCCAGCTTGCCTTGAGTTTATTCTAGTAGCAGTGCACTCAGCATTGAGATATCTTGTGTTAAATGAACATGGAAAACTCTCATTTGAGCAGAAATACTGTAAAGCAAATATTGTTAAGGACCATTTGTTATGGAAAAAAAGGTTATTAGTAAGCACTCTGCAGCAGCTTAGCTTGTTTTCCCTCTTTTCATGCTTTCATCTGAATTCTTTCCACTGAATTCTGGCTGAAGCTGAAAAACTTGTATGGCACAGACAATCTCACTTAAATTATGCCTTGTAACTACCTCATCCTAATGTATCTCAAATCTTCACTAAAATAGCTCCCAGGAGTTTCAAAAGTTAGTATGATTGAAAGAATGTTATTATGTCTTGCCCTTTAAGGAAGGCAATGTAAAGTACATGTCAGCTATGTTCCTTCTGAGTTATTCCTCCTAAATACTCCAAGGATGCTGGTCCCTGATTATCCTCTGTCTTTCTCTTGTACTACTTAGTTATCTCAGAATTTTTTCAGTGACAAATTCCTACATGGAATTTGACCTTTCCATTAATGTCAACTCTGTCTTCATGAAATCACTAGTCCATTGTGTTGAGAGGGAGCAAGTAAACCAGATACTGCCTAGGTGCCTAGTTTTTTGCCTATTTTCCATTTAAATTTCAATTCCTTAAGTGAGATGAAGGATGATTTGGCACATTATATGTTTCTTCAATAATACCTCGTGTCCTAGCTGTAATTATGGAAAAAAAAAGAATACACAGTATTCTAGCTGAATTTTAGACCAAAGTTGAAATTAAATTTTTCTATTTGGCCTCAAAACCTTGTAGTTGGAATCTTATCTTTGTCTTTTGAAAGTGAGATAGTAAGGAGGGGGTTCAGTGAGCTGAAGAAAACTCTTTCTTCAGTATGTATAAGAAGTATAGTTTCTGAAACTGCAAGCGACTGCAAATACTGATGTTTCTGTACCAGTAGTGAGACAATTGCAGGAAGAAAATCTGAAAGTAAAGGGGGAGTGAGAAAGACAAATGGAAAGAGAACACACATTTTTCACAACTGCAGAGTGACTGACAATGTCAGCAGCTCTTGAGAAAAAAAAATCTTTTATAAAAACATCAATTTGCTTATTTAGAAAAATAAACATGCGCTTAGGAGCCACCAATTTTTGATAAGTGTCCCCCATGGGCCATGCAGCTCTGTGCAGAGAACTATGGCCTTCAGCATGCACTTTGAAGTATGGACAGCTCTACTCCTCTACAGACAGGAGAAGCTCAGTTGCAGTGGTACTCTGCCATTTCCCTCTGTGATATTTCCTTAAGCAACCTAGAATTCACAAGCAGTCTGAGTCTCAATAGGATGAGTTTGACATATATTTTTGTGGATAACATTAACTTTTGTATTCTTAGGGGTTAGAGGGAAAAACAGTGGGCTTATGATTCAGGGTTCAAAACACTGGAGAATTTGCCTCTCTCTCTTGCTTAGAGGTACCTTGCGTTTTTGGAAGAAAGTGATTGCTGATCTGAGCTGAACACCCAGATTTTCTACAAAACATAACTGCAGCATCTGACCCCAAAGGACTGCACAGAATAAAAAGTGCTGGTATGCTGGATGTCTTACACTGCTTCACCTCAAAGTTTGCATATTTCTCAAGATGGCAAAGAGGTGAAACAGTAGCTTTAGTGGGTCACATCTCTTTTACTACATTGACTCTTTGGATTTTTATCTCATTATTTGCAACAGCTAACAGCTCAGACATCTCACTGAACAAGACTTTAAATGTCTTACAATTCAGTTTTAATATCATATTAAAAACCTTGATAAATGTTCCAAACTAGATTATTGCTTACTTCATGACACTCATAGCCAAGTTACGTTGTCCTGCAAAAGAGCTGCTGAGATCAGTGGTGGCCATAATCCTGTAGCAGAAAATTAGCCTGGATAGACTTATAGGATATTGATGCTTTTTGCAAAGTGACCCTATGTCCATTGCCTTTCTTAGGGTGCTGAGGAAATAACAATCCCCCAGCACTATCAGGTTTACATGAGTGGCATTTGAGTCTGGAAGTAGAGGAAAGGTCTTAGGCCTAATGTTCCCTTTCCCTTCTGCACCAGAAGCCCTATCAATACCAATAGGCTGAGAAATCACTTAGAATTTTTTTTACCCAGCAAGGAATCTGGGAAGTGGTGTTTAGGGGCCCATTTGGAGATAGGTACTTGCCAAGTAAAGAGTAGAGCATTTGCCTGCTGGAAAAGAGTTTGAAAAGGTCACAGAAAAGCTCTATTCTTCCTCCCCATTCCCATTTATTTTTAAGTATATTTGATCCTGCTGTGCATGAAGCCTCAAATCTATAAACAAGATTGAATGTTCTTAGACTTTCACTTTTGCTAACAGTATGCTTTGGGTGGATTGAATCGACAGAGAGGTTCATTCAGAATAGCTCAGTATGAGATTCAGTTCTCAGATTAATGATTTAATTTCAGTAAGGGACATGGAAGTTCTTTTAAAATGTGTATTCAGGCTCACAGGTAGCAGTGGGTCAAAGCATACTCAGGGCATTTTCTAAACAACCCCTCCATGGTTTAAATTAAGCTATTTTCTTGTAAATTGGAGGTACTATTACGAACCCTCATATTAAGGTAAGGAGCCTTCAGACCTACTCCCCAGTGAAAATACTAACTTCAGAAAACCTGAAGAATCATGAAAGGACATGGGAGTAGGGGCACTGGGTGGAGGCAGTGTCAAAGAAAAAGAAAAGTAAGAACAAGCACTGTACTTTGATTAAACTTTTTTTCTCCTGCAGTGTGGAGGACATATTGTGAAAAGAACATCTCTGTAGGTGGTTTTTTTTTGTCCTGCAAGTTCTCACAGCCTGTGTTTAAAAATACCAGTTTTACTTTAGGCAAAAGAAGAAGTATTTGTGCTATTAAAAAGATGAGTAAAAATTGTTGCTGGCAGAACAGATCTGAACCATAACGCAGCAATGCAGCATCTGGTTTAAGTATAATAGTTAATCTACTGGCTGTGTTAGTGGAGCTGCCTTCTGTACTGAAATGCTTGAGCACTAGCTTCAAATATCAGAGATCCCAGGGTGCTTTGAGCAGCAATATCTTCCATAATTAATTGCAAGTGTAAGGTAGTCCATTTGAGAGGTCTGTGATTACCTGCCTGTATGTTCTTGAACACATTACAATACCAGTAACTACTAATTTTAATTAAAACTTTGAAATGTCTGTTGGTTGAAATATTCATTAATATCACTTGATTATGTTGTTTTGTAATCTTCTGCACTCTCTTCATTACTGATTATCAAGACTATGCAAAAGTATGACACTTCAAAGCACACACCTCCCTTATAACGGCAACAGTCTTCAGAAATGTATTTTAATTTTGTTTTTCTTAAGAGACAAAATAATCTCCTCTTCAAAATATTAAGAGTCTCTGTAACACACAGACAAACCCACCATCTGTCATGGCCTCAATCCTACAGTTCAAATGATCTTCAGAATGCTGACTGAAATGTAAGGCTCATGCAGTGATTTTCTCATCTATCCTTTATCTCTAGGTTTTTAAAAATTTAGATCTACCTGATAGAGATAAGACCAAAATGTTCATATATTCCAAGCATTAATATAAATTTGTGCAATCTGAAATTCTACCTTCTCACTCTTAAATAAAAAGTCTTTGACTTCAAGCCACTCAGGCATCCCCCTTTTCTTTTCTATTAGTGGCCTAAAGTCTCATTTTCTGAAAATTTTCTGACTGTTTTCCTTGGATTTTTTTTTTTTTTTTTGCCTTGAAGAAGCCTTCTCAAACGTTTAGTTATCAAACTCACTTTCAGTGAGTTCTGTCATCAGAAATGATTTAGTAATCATCAGAAATTATTTAGAACACTAACCAGTCATTCAACTATAGAGTCATGAGAAGTATTTAAAGAAGCTTGTAGCCTATGACTACCCACAATATAGTACTCCATGGGCATTATTATCTAATACATCCTGGGCATCTAAAAAGCCACACCAAAGTAAAACTTCAACACAAATGGAGTGAGAAAAATATTTTGAATACCTGCTGCCAATAAATAGTAGCTCCTCTGGAAGGAAGAATGATCTCAAAGATAGAAATAAAATATGCTGATGCTCTCACACCACAGAAGGTAAGAATCAGTTTGTCAGCACTACAGAAAATTCTGTAACAGATGATATTTTAATATGCCATATAAAAATAACTGCCATGGTTTCTTTGTCTCATCAGTAATTTTATTACTTTAATTGTGATCATCTTGATAGCAGTTATTTCCTTAGTAACCGGTGTGACAAAATATTAGGAAGACAGTTTTTCAGATTATTAAAGAGATAATTTAATAAGAATTGTCCACTGCTGTAGCTTTGATACCTAATATTCATAGACTCAGCACTATCAGATCTTCAGAGATGATCCAGGGTAATCTGCAGCACATCATACTGCTCTCAGACTACTCTGAAGGGAGGACTCTTCCTTGCAAATAGTGTGGATATGCTCAGCCTGATGATATGCCTCAGTTTTGTGCAATCACCCTCATTTATGGGCAATTTGGAATGAGTTGTCAGATGTATTGACTATCCCAGAAAGCCAAGAACTTTTCTGACTTGCCACAGTGCTCAAGGCTTCATGATGTAAGCAGCAGCTCACTGAAAGACTGTGACAGTTGGGACACTGGTGCCTCCTCTCTGGAGGCAGTGCATGGCCTGCTTGAAATGGGGGCAAAAGCAGGGCTGTGAATCTGAAGGCAATAGCCTGTAACAAACCCACTTAGGCTAAAAATTATCCAGAGTGAACATATCTACTGCAACGGTATATTTCTGAGTACAGCTCAGAAATTTTGCCATAATATATTATTAGCTTCAATTTCCAACTATAGCATCTTGTTGTATCTACCTATATCATTGCCAGGCAGACAGGAAAGGTAGGTATTATCAAATTCCTCTTGGGCACTTATGTCTTTCAGATTGCCAAGTAATTTCCAAAGAGATGAATTCCAGGTTGTGAGATTTAGGTACTTAGAGTTTGAATGCTGTCATATATCTTGCCAGGCCTCCAGCTGCTCATTCAGAAAAGCACTATTCTCATGTAAGTACTGGGTCACACCTGACATCTCCTTCCAGGTGTCCTGCATGGTAACCTGGTCAGTAACACTTGTTTAGGACAAGTGCCACTGCATGGCTGAGATACTCCTCTCCACCCCAGCCAGGCCTGTTGGGTCTCTTCCAGGTTCAGCAAGTCAAAATAAGGTCCTCACAATAATTTTTCAGTTTCAGACACCAGCTGAGGAATGAGAAGAATTAAAATTTATACAATAATGACCGGTACTGAAAATGGATGTAGCCTGTTAAAAGGAGATTAAAAGCTAAAGGCAAGAGGTTAAAATACTTGCAGTTGGTATGGTGCCTGCTAAAAGACAGTCAGAGATACCAACCATATTCTGTGTGTATCAAATGTATTAGACAAGATTGAAAGCAAAAGAAAAAAAAAGTATGTTTTATACAAGAATACACAGGGAATTTCTTGCAAAGAAAGCATATGAGAAACCTTCTAAAAATGAAGTGTCAAATTGAATTTCTGAAACTTAAAATGTTTTAAGAAAATAGGTAAAATGATCGGGAATAAATAAAAACCCAGATGCTATTCGTTCAAGAATTTGAACAGAAATTGAAAATGAAATAGAGAATCAATCACAATAGTAGACAATGGTAGTATTTTTGTCTAAATAATTTCCTACCTTAAAGAACTATAAAGTAGCAAATGACAAAAAGGCAATGTAGAAAACTACAGACTAGACTTTGATATAAAAGCCATAATAAACAGCCAGATAAAGTAAATAGAATACAAGAATGCAGCCTTCCTTGTATAGATACAAGAATATGACACATGGCAAAGAATTAGCAAAGTTTCATACAGGGAAGTGCCTCAGAAATAACCCAGAGCTCTTTGAAAGAGTCAGTGATATATGAATATAATTATCAAGCTGGTCTACTTGGATTTCCAAATAGGTTTTGACATGATCCTTCATCAAAAAGGTTTAAGAAAACTAAGCTGTCTTGAGATTAAAGATAATTTTTTTCTTCTGGCTTAATAAAAGAAAAATTGATAGAAAATGCAGAGATGGGAAAATGTGGTTATATGATTACATCAAGGGAAACAAAAGGTACAGATAAGGCAAGGAATTACAATGGATGCTGCATTTCAGGAAGTTTAGCTGTTCCATATATTCATAAATGACCTAGAAAAGGAACTAAATACAGGGTGAAAAATATGCTGCTCATGAGATATTACTCAAGACATTCAACTCTCAAATTGGCTGCAAAGAATTACTGGAGGATTTCATGATACTGAATAACTGGACAGTAAAACAGCAAATGAAATTCAAGGTCAATATATGCAAAGAGATGCACATGGAGAAACACATCCTTAATTGTACATACAGAATGATGGTTTCTAAATTAACTGTTGCCTCTCAGGAGAGAGATATTGAAATTACTGTAGCTGGTGCTATTAAAACATCAGTTGAATTCTCAACAGTGGTCAAAGGAGCATAATGTCTGATAAGAATGGATAAGAAATGAAATAAGAACAAACTATAAAATATGATTAGACCATTTGATAAACATGGGGTGTACCACATCTTAAGCACCGTGTATAATTTGGGTTTCCTGTTTATTGGAAAAGTGAAAGAGTAACAAAAAAGTTAAGGGAATGTTATCACTGAGGTGGAATGGTTTCTTTCCAGGAAAAACTTAAACATGTTGGGGAAGAGATGACTCAGGAAGATATGAAATATATATGTTAATGTTAAATAATAGATGTAATGGACAAGAACGGAGCAAGTTTTTCTTTGCCTTCATAGTGCAAACTGCATAGTTTGCCTTTATGTGATGGGCATGAATTAAAAATAGCAGCCAGAGACAGAAAATAAGTAAATGGAGGAACCTTTTTACACTGTGTGTAGTTAAATTGCAGCACTTCTTGCAAGGGAAGTTGTTATGATCACATATAAGGCTGGGTTCAAAACCCACTGAGAGTGTGAGCTATTAAACACCAGGATGCATCTCATGAATTCCATCAACTGCTTGTTGTTGGGGTGAGACAGAGAGACCACACAGTCCTTGCCTGGTCTTTTCATACTTCCTTAACCAGCTGTCCTTGAAGGATAGTGAGGACAGTGTAGCTTACTTCTTTTGTTCCCTAACTCCTATTGTTTCTCTTCAGACGGTACCAAGAACATCCTTTCTTACAAAGCACTATTCATGTGAAGAGTGAGTGCCTCTCCTTGTCCCTAGGTGCTTACTTGAAGACCTTGTTAAAAAAAAAAGATAAGAAAGTTTGTCTCAGCAAGATTCTATACTGTGTCCAAGGTCACACAGAGAGCTTGTTGCAGTGTGTGGCTGGAAAGATCATCCTTGCACTCTAAATGTGGTTAGGAAATGTGTCACAGATTTTAGTCATGAACGTTTTTAATTATCTGGACCTTGCTTGGATTCATTATTCTGAGTCATTTAGGACCATGGTCTTATTAATTATATGTCAGCTTTATGCATTAAGTGATTTAATTATGGAATATTACCTCATTAAAGACAACAAAACTGACCAAAATAAAGAATTATTTAATAAACATAATTAAATCCTTAAGCTTTTAATCAAATTAAACATTGATTATTAATTAAGTGAAATGGAAGGCATTGTCACCTTAACTGGAAAAAGTGGAGACAAATGATCTAAGGCTTTTCATAGGCTGTCTAAGGGTTGGAGGTATTGGAAAACTCATAGGTACACTAGTGGGAATAGAGTTCTGATGCTGTTGAGGCAGGCACATGACCAAAATGGACATGACAGTCATGGCAACACTTCCCAGGTTCTTCTCTGCACAACTAGTCCCAAACTGTAAAGGAAGATCATAATTTCTAGTTGTTTCGTTTGTGTAGTGTGTTTGATGGCACTTCAACTCTTAGAGAAATTATTTCATGAATATCAGCATTTTAATTTTTAATTATTCTGTAGACAGACTTAAAAATGTATCTTCAGTCTCTTTTACATTCCTTTTTTTCCTACTTTAGTTAGCACAGCACGGTTGGATCCTATAATATCCCACAGTTTCTTCAATAAACAAATAAATTGTGTGAATTTTTCACCTTTTCCTTTCTAAAGTTTTTAAGGCTTTTCTAGGATTGTGTCATATTGTTGAAATTTCCTGAAGACGTTTCTCATGATGGAACAACATAAAACTTTTTTCCTGCCTTTTTCTCCCTTCTAGGCCCTTTCCTTGAATATGCCATTGTCAAAATCAGTCTAACTTATCTTTTTTTCCTTCTTTCTTCTTTCCTTTTTGCTTTTTCTGTAGCACACACACTGTGAGGTTCTTTCTCATCCCTGCTGTCTCCTATCATTTTTACCTTTGTCCTGATGCTATGGGAGCAGAGAGTTCAGTCATTTCTTGCTACCACAGTGTTTTTTCTCTTCTCTCAACTTATTGCCTTTGAGTGATGCAGCAACCGCTGCATGGTACCTTTGCCCCACGAACCTCAGGAACCCAAAACAGGCCAGGAGAACTTGACTAAAGGGAGAAGATAGCATTGTATACCATTTTATTAAACAATTAATGCATATAATATGACTGCACATACAGCTCCCCTGCAATTAATGATGCAGATCAACAGTATGTCAAAACACTCCTGAGTCATTGAAATAAAATATTTCTCTTCCCAAAAAAATCCTGAAAGAAGCCCTGCATGAAATGATAGTAATTCAAATCAAAAACAATATTTTACTTCCTTTGGTTCCTGAATATGGAGTCTTGCCCTTGGCTAGGTGGCAGGTTGCTGCCAAAGCTGCTCTTTCACTCCCTTCCTCAGCAGGACACATGACAGAAAATATAATGATAGGCTTGTGGATTGAAATAAGGATGGGAAGAGATCAGTCACCAGTTACTGTCACAGGCAGAGCAGAGTCGACTGGGGAAATTATTTTAATTTACTGTCAATTCAATAAGAGTAAGATAATGAGAACTAAAACCAGATCCTAAAAACACCTTTCTCCTCTTCACTTCTTCCCAGACCTCGCTTCTGGTTTTGTGTATCTCCTCCTTTCCAGAGGCATTAGCAGATGGGGAATGGGGGCTGTGGTCGGTTCATTACCTATTGTTTCTGCTGCTGCTCCCTCCTCAGGAGGACTCCTCACACTCTTCTCCTGCTTCAGTGTGGAGTGAGGAGAAGTTTCATGACTGTGGGCTGAACACCAGGTTCTGATCTAAGGAGTGAACTTTTCCTGACATCCATGTCTTTGTTGCACTGATTAATACTCACAAAGAATGGACTCAAGTTTTGGTTCTGGTTCAGGATTCAACAGCAATGTCAAGCTCATCTATTTCCATGCTTCAGAAAAACACCACCTGATTTCAAATCAGTTATAACTTAGGGCTGAGTCTTGATTTGTAACTATGATGTATTACAGTAATCAAGTTGAAAAGTCATAAGCCAGCTACTAATATGATGATACAGGTGTAAAATAGTAGGGTTTTTTTACCCATTTGTGATGGGTTATGGAAAATGAGAGAAGTGCATAATGAGATGTGCTAAGAAATATAGGAGAGCAGTCAAAGACTGACTCAAAAAAGATCAGAAAAGAGCTGTCTGTAATACGACCCATATTCACTCAATGGACAAAAAAAGGGTTGTGACAAGTCCCATGCTCCAGATGTGAATGGTTCTCTCCAAAACAGTTGTCTCACATCCTTTGTCATACCTCAATTTTTTTGCTAATGCCACTTTTGAGCTTTGGCTGCAAAACGCTGCAGGCTCACAATGTTTCTTATTGGCTGTGTTGTGGTTTGTAGCAGTTCTGCTGGCAGCCCATCAGCACAATCAAAAGGGTTTACTGAGCTCCATGGGCAACATCCTTGGTCTGGCTCCATTGACAAGGTGGCAGGTTAGTGGGAGATAGGGTGAAGAAAACTCTGGCAGCAGTTCTGTACTTAGTTCTTAGACTGATCCCTGTAAATTGCCTTGTAAGAGTTAATCTTACTCTTCTAAGCACATCAACTGAAGTTTTAGGTGAACAAACTTTTGTCTTTCAAAAAAATGAAGTTGCAGAAATAAATCAGAGATCCTCTTCACTGAAAATCAATCAAACTGTAAATAGGGATACTCTTCTTTTCACCAACCCCAATTCAGCAAAGCAACCCTTTTCTTGTTTGAGAATCCATTGAAGGGCACAACTGCATAGGAAAGGGGGAGTTATTGCCATATTACAAGCATTAAACTTGAAGCACAGATATCTTTTTTCACATGGAATAATTGTTAATAACAATTAAAATGTGAAATTGACACTTTTTACAGGAGTTCTGAATGACATAAATTTGAAATACGCATCTAAATAAAATATGTTGTATTAATTTGATTACATTAATATAACATTATTTCATGAATTATGCTATTATTCTGGTATGATTTTAATAACACTGATTTTTATACATACCTATAAGTAGGATGCTGCTTTCCTGGCATACATAATATTTTTGCATGCGATTCGTTCCATTCTTGTCTCTTATCTGTATGGTTCTTAAAATTTTGATGTGATCATTTCTCAAATGAGAAATTTGAGGCCAGCTAATGTTCCTACACAATGAACTAAATTAGAAATAAATTAAATCCTCCACTGCTTGTCCTTGTCACTACTTTCCACTATATTATAGTGGCAGCATGAAACTTATTTATCACTGTAAGAAAACATAAGCAGCTATTCAGAATAAAGAAGTCACCCTCCTTACCTTTGTGCAAACACAATTGTTATACAGTGTAGAACTAAGCTTTCTGCTCTCCAAGGAGGTGAGCAAAATGATAATCCTTTCAAGGCTTCTGCAGAAAAGCATTTGAGACCCAAAGAAAAGGAGCATATGAACATTATTTCCTTAGTTGATTTTGAATATTTTGTGGTATAATATTTTCTCTTTATGAGTACTAGAGATGCTGTAGAGTTAGCACTGCTGGAGCTATCTTTCACTAAAACCACTGTTCCTGGTCATTTGGGAGGGGAAATTAAAAGGGTAATTGTGCCTTTTTGGAAAGAATTACATCTCAGATTGAAAAAATCAAGTAATGAAAAGATAAAATCTAAGCATTTTCTGATGCTGTCTTCTTGTGTCATATAATGTAAGAAAATTACCAGATTTTAGTGGCTGGTGACAATGGAGGAAAAGTAAGCATGTCCTCCTTGAGGTAGCCTCTGTGTCTGAGATCTAGATTTTAAAATGTTAGCATCTCTTCTTCATGATGCTCCAAAAATTTAAAATTAGGAAACATTCCTCAAAGTCACATTCACTATCCCCTATTTAATCCTAGTAGGTAAATTTTAAAATTGTTGTGAAAAAACCCTGAAAATGTTTGAGTTGAAAATGTTAGTGGATTGATCTTTATTTCTGTGAATGTCAATTATTTATTTACCAGTCTTCACAAAATAACTTTCAGACTGCAAGTTGTTTACAGATTTCTCTCTGTAATCTGATTCCAGTTGTGCTGGTTTTGCTCCTTGCTGTGTGAAGAAATGACAGGTGACAACACAAGTCCTCTATCCCCTAAGCACACACAAGCAACCATTCCTCATATTGTATGTCAGTATAAGGTTTTACACATTTTCAGTCCTCTATATAAATTAACCAAAAATATCAGGGAATAAAAATACGTAAGCACAAGGCTGAACCAAGAATTAATCACCTGAAAGAGCCAAAACTAATGTAGTGATATTTAACCTGTCGTAACACACTGTAATGCAACAAGGATGCAATTTATTTTATTGCATTCTTGGTACATTTGCAGATACTTTGCAATGTCATTGAAATATCTGTTTATAAAATGGTATCTATACTACCTATACTAAATACAAAACAAAAGACGATTATCTCAACCTACCAAATTTTATGAACTGAAATACCAAACAGTTCTGAGAAATAGCTAGGAAATTTATTTTACTTTGCTGAATGCCATATGCAAAAATAAGAAATGGAATTATTAAAAGAAGAGCAGGATGATCAAAATATGTTTACTTGCCTGAAGATTCCGAGCTGTGCAAAACTATTTCAAAAGTATGCTTAAGCTGTTGAGCAGGAAATCAAAAATTTGAGTAAAGCCCTTTTGGAACCTTGTTCTTAGAGCCAGCTGTGTGAGAGGCAGGTTATCCGTGAACAGAGGAGTGAAGGCTCGGGGGTTTGCACCTGCCAAAGAGTCCACAGGACCACGGCTGGGAGGGAGAGACAGGCCTGAGTTGGGAAGGACACATGGGGCAGGGGAGTGGAGGGGACAGTGCTGGGAGCATGGCTGGAGGCACCACAGGAAGAAGGAAAGTGCCCTGAGAAACTGGGACAATGGGGGCCAGCAGCTGTGAGCTCCCCACACAGGGCCAGGGACAGCCCTGAGGGACTGCATCCCATGCTGGAGCAGATGAGCAGTGCGAAACCAGAGCGGGGCATTTGGGCTTGTTCAGCCTGGAGAAGAGACAGCTCAGGAGAGACCTTATTGAGGCCTTTCAGTACTGAAGGGGGTTACAAGGAGGCTGGAGAGGGACTTTTCACAAGGATATGTAGGGATAGGACAAGGAGAATGTCTTTCAACTGAAAGAGGGCAGGTTTAGGTTAGATAATGGGAGGAAATTCTTTACTGTGAGGGTGGTGATACACTGGCACAGGTTGCCCAGAGTACTTGTGGATACCCCATCCCTGGGTGTTCAAGGCCAGGCTGAATGGGGCTCTGAGCAGCCTGCTCCAGGAAGATGTTTGTACCCATAACAGGGATGTTGGAACTTTATAATCTTTAAGATCCCTTCCAACCCAAATTATTTGTGATTCTACAATGATTCTAGGAGGAGAGAGGAAGGAGGAGCAGCAGTAAATGTCTGTGTAGGGACAGCAATTTCCTGGGCAGCCCACTGTCTCTCCAAAAGTAACAATGGGGCTGTGAGAACAAAGGAAGGCAGGAAAAGAGCCATTGGTCTGAAACTGGAAGAAGATAAGGCAATGAAAGATTTTTTTCCTCAGTGTTTAATTGTTTTTCTTAATACTCAAATCAGTAATTAAAAATTGATGTTAATTGGCAATAAATTACATTAAGTGCAATTCCCAAAGCTGATACTGCTTTGCCCACAGCAGGTCCTTATCCTGAAACATTTACTTCTGTGGGTGCTTCTGAGGAGAGGTGTCAGTGATGCATAGAGAAGACATGCAAGGAGGAGGAAGCCCCTTCAGAAATAATAGTGGAAATTCTCAAATTGTTGGAGGAACATGTCCTTGACACTATTGCAGTGCATGGGGTAATCTTTGAGAAGGGCTGCCTGCTGCCACTGTTGTTTAGAGTTTTACATCTTTATTTAAACTATGTTATCAAAATGAATGTAAAATAAGCTACTATAATGCCTTGTCCTTTTCTGCACTGAGTGCATTTGACAGGGGGAAAAGGAATCCACTTATTATCTATCTGATGAATAAATGCAAAAATAAATCCTTATAATGAAGCTTTCTTATATAGATCTGTTCCAGATATTAAGCCACTATATCTTGTCTCTAAACTGTATTATTCCCCAATGCAAACTGAAATTTTCACTAGATGGCATTTCCTACTACACATTTGAATTTATGTATATAGCAAGGCACACAGCGTTCAACATATATCAGTAAAAGACTTTGATTTATTTTTCCTATAACTAGGTCACATAAAGAATTCATTTGAGAATGAGGATATATATATACCTACTTTTACTGGCATCTTTGGCTCTAAATGAGAAAATAGAGCTGTGTTAAAGAGATATTTGTCAAGCAAAATAATGGCTTATTGTTTTTCTCTGAGTTAAAGGTGATAATTACTCATGATATATATGAAGCCAACAGTAATACAGAGCTTCTCTGATATTGCTATCCACCCTGTAGGCACCCCTGTAAGTTCACCCCCAACACCTGTTAGTATTTTGGAAGTGGTTGATCATCCATGGAAAAAATGAGTTACGATGGAAAATAGCCTCCCATGTCTCAGAGTTCAGACTTTACTACTGCAGATAGCCACACTAGGTAACATCTTTCTTCCATCTTATCATTCCCCAGGTAAAAACTCCAGTTTTGCTGGAACTCATTATTCTTGAAGAAATTCTCTCACCTTGCTGAAGAAGAGAGACTTATATGCATGGAATTGCTGGATAAATGTTAATGGTCAGTTTATACTCATTAATTCCTGCACCTGTGGAGACCTTTATTTTAAAGAACTGCACTTATTGTTTCTCTTAAATCAAGTTACTTAAAAAGCACAAAACAAATATACTTCCAAACTTCATAAAATTGTCTAAAACACCACTTTTTTTTCAAATTATCATCCAATAAAGTAGGCTTTTAATTCCCCCAAATAATTTTACAGCCTTTATATTAGTAATTTGTAGTCTGTGTTCATCTTTGAACATTAATATTCACCGGATTGCAAATGAGGCCAAGGCAGAGCCCTGTTGCTGAAGCATTTCACCTGAACCTCATCAGAGGATCACTTTTGATTTTTTCCTTGCCTGGGTTATAGAAGTAGCAATTTTATGACCAATTAAATTGGCAAATGCAAATTTTAGTAAATTTGCAACATTGAGGAGGCAAGGGATTTTTGAGAGGCTAGATTTAATAAAGAGTTAATTCAGCTGTTCTGATTTTTTTTTGGTTCCTTTTGGTGCCAGATACAGATGGGACTAGGTGCAGACAATGCATGACAGCAAAGCTCACACTGATTATAATTGATTGGCTGATCTCTGTAAGTTAAAAATTTGGAGGTCTGCTCTTCAGGTTACTGTAAGGCACAGAGAAAATAATGAGTGGAAGGTAGAGAAGGTGCAAGAGAGGGAATTTATAGGTTTGCCTACACTGCATGGTACAGAAGAGGCACTTTCTCAGAGAAATGCAAACTCAATCACTTTCCTTAACTGACCCTTCAGCTGTGAAATAACTTATTTCCAGTTTGTTTCTAGCTGTGTTTGGCTTCCTGTCTTGCACTGAGGGGGGGGGAGGGGAGCCAGGCTTGCCTGAGGGTTGTGAACTTTGATGAACTATCTGGCTTTGGGATCTGCAGATGGAAATGGGGCAGAGAGATGTGGTAGGTATGAGTAGATAATGCAGTGAGGCAGGGCTCACTTTAAATTGAGACTAAACTGTATAAATTAGAGGGAATACTGTTTAAACTGTGGCTTGTGACTGATTTTTCTCTTGCATGTCACCAAGCAAGGGAGTCTATGAGACTTCTTCAGGCTTTAATGAGACCCTACTTTCCACTAGTTGAACTCTAGGAGGAAAGAAACATCTAATTGAATAAATTCCAGGAATCAAGCTTAACTGGACTGTGTGAATGTTAAACTCTTTTTGCTAGAAGGATTGATATTGAAGTTCTGTGAGGCTGTAAGTCTATGCACACTGCCACAGAGAAGTCCAAACAACTTCTTTTGTCTCAGAAGAGACTGCAGTACCTTACAGGCATTAATCTCACAGGAATGTATTTGGGATCTGCACTATAGATAGACCTGGGTAGATACGGATAGCTTGAAGAATATCTGTGAAACAGAGGTGGAGCTTGAGAGTCCCATTGGCAAGGGCAGCTAAACCCTTTAATATTTGAAAACTCTCAGGATGGAACTCTTGCCATCAAGTGCTATAGTGCAGACTGCTTCAGCGGCAGCAAGCAATTAAGACAATAAACAGTGCTTTTAAAAATAAATTTACTGCCATTTAGGCATATGAACTTTGGAGGGGGAATGGGAGAGAAAGAAATTTGGCGATGATCCCATGTCATGGTTCCTGTGTAGATGATAAATCTTGGAGCAGAGACTTTAGAACAAAAGACCAAGGCCTTTCCTTGTAACCACAGGATGTCTGACCATTTTGCCTTCCTTATTCTCTTCAGTGAGAGGCAAAAGTGAGACTAAATGCACTAAGTAATGAGTGACAGAATAACAGAATCCAGAAGGAATGAGCCCAATGTTCCTTTCTAGTCCTCACAAGTTCATATGCAGCATCATTTCTGAGCTTGGATGTACAGCTACAGAAGAATGATAGCACTGGCTAAATATGGCTTCTCTTAAAATGTAAAAGTTTATATTTTTCCTTGCTTATTTTTTGTGTCATGTGCTCCTGCTGACATCACAGCTGAGCAAACATCCTCCTGTCAATAACCACATCCTTTCCTTTTCCTTGCAAGGTCTGAGCTGGGAAAAGTAGATCCATCTAGTTCAGGGACCCAAGGGAAACTAAGAAAGCAGACAGCCAGCTTGCTGAGCTGCTCTGTCTATATCTTGGCTGCAGCAAAGAACCTTTCCTTTGCAAAATTTTTTATGAGGGAGGTATTATAGTTGGAGATGGACCAGATTGGTGAGGGGACTACAAGCTATAATTAAAAAATGCAATGATTAAAGGTGTGCAGCTCAGTACTGGTTGTATGTTTTGACAATGGATTTTCACATTTTGCTTGGCTCAAATTAGAACTATAAAACTTTGTTGTGGTTTTTGTTATTCTTGCATTTTCTTTATGGCTTAATTACCCTTCCTGTGAGAAATAAGACATGCAAGTTTACAACAGAAAAGTTTGAGGCTCTAGAAAGATTGAGAAGTAATTTGATGTGAATTCAAAATGATGGCTACTCTGAGAAAATGGTGCTGCTCTGTATTGAGATGTTTCCTAGTCACATTCAGTCCTATGGCAGCATCAAATATTTGCTTTAATATTTTTTTGTGTTGCAATATATGAATTAAACAAGCTCTTATTAATGAAGTTTGATAACCCATTTGAAGGGTCAAACCCATTCTTAAACTCCATTAATATAATACATCCTTTTAAAAGGGTCCTTAAATTTGGAGCTTTGCCTGCAAGCACCCTATTTAAATATCAACCTGATGATTAATCCTAATGATGCTAAGGAAACGATTGTTTGTGTCTCTTCCTCTGATACCCACACATTTGCCTGTACTGCTCAAAATTAGAATATTTATTTATTCCTTTCCTTTGTAAAGGTAATTCCTTTGCCAGAGAATGTGTTTCTCAATTAAAATCAAAATTCTGAACTAGCTCTGAATAAATTTAAAAGTTATACACACAACATNTGAGAGATGGAATAAGTCAGAGCAATTGCAGATTAAATTCAAAGCATTGCAGAGGGCTTTTGAAGGAAGTCAGGAGTTGTAACATCGAAATAATCTTCTACCTATTTCTTTCCTGTCACATAGCTGTGCTCCTTGAAACACATGTTCCTTGAATTGCTATATATCCTCACATTGTTGTCTTCTTCACTAGAATTTTAAAGCTTATATTTCATGTGCACTTAGTGCCCATGCTCTCTCCTCTGATAATTTTACTGTAATTGTTGTGGTGTCAGCTGTGGTGATCACTACAGAGGGCTGAGGTCTTAAAAGTATGAGTACACACGTTTAATATTTATATAGCCTTTTATCAGGATACTGGAGTTTTCATTTACTTGCTGTATCAGTCTAGAAATGAAAGGAATATTATTGCAGGAGCTTTGGCTTTCCTCTTGTGTTGAGATTTTTCAAATGGGAAACAGACCTACCTTTTAAAACATACCCTTGATAAGAAATGAACTCTAGATCTGTGCCACTTGAATTATTTAGCCTGACGTGTAACAAATAGAGCAGCTTAAGTTCTCCATGGAAGCAGTTTGCTTAAGAAAGAGGTCACAAATCAAATCAGTTGCATATTAAAGTGTGACTGCATCAGTGCCTAAACCTCACCACACTATCATGCTAACTTTTGATAGCTATTAAAAGAAGATGATATATTTTCTTTCAGCTTTGGTCATTTAGAAGGTGTATAGAAGATTTCCTTCCCCTTGCAAGCCCACATTATGCAGTCTTGGGCGGTTTTTTTTGAATCCAATCTGTCTGTGTCAGAAGCACAGCAGTAAGTCTGCTTCTCTGTATGAGGGAAATTGTTTTCTACTAACTGATGACCTCAGCATAGCAGTTTCTTTTCCAGCACATCAAAGCTCACAGTCAGACTTGCTGCAGCAAGTGCACTTTTGAGTGGCTTTATGACATATAAAGACCCTCTTTGGCATTCATACTGTGCTTTTCTATTGTTTACAAGCTAGCAGTGAATTATTTATGGAAGTTGCTGGAGATACGACTCTCCTTTTGCCCAAAAGCTGTATTTCATCTTATAGTGAGATTTTATGAGAAAGCTATTTTGGGGGCTTATGTCCTTTTCACATTTATTTGAAAGGTTTTATGGTACCAATCCCTTGATTCCATTTTTAGTTACTGATAAAATCATTCTCTGAAAATGATTATTAAAAGCAGCATAGCTTTAGCTCCGCTGATGATATTTTTCTTTGCTTTTCTGTTTTTGA
Source organism: Regulus satrapa (assembly GCA_013396955.1). NCBI lineage: Eukaryota > Metazoa > Chordata > Aves > Passeriformes > Regulidae > Regulus > Regulus satrapa. The sequence continues at coordinate 179,106 of VWZN01008451.1, forward strand.
GTAACTTCAGATGTGATCATACTGAACAAACACATGAATATTCTTAGCAAAGAGCAGCCATTTTGTTTCTTCAGATAAAATTTGGATCTTGAATCCCTTTATAGTCCATGGTGAAAAATGGCCATTGAAATTAATCTGACTCCAAGATACTCTGTCTCAGCAACACTGGAACATTCATAGTGAAAAATATGTCATGATCACATGATTTTGTTCATGACTGATTGGATTAAATTCTTTTTGGGATTGGCATGACTTTTCAGCTTATAGATGTAAAATTTTGTGTGGGAGGTGCTTTGAATATATATAACATGGGATTTTCAGAGGTGGATAGGACCATTAAAAATCTGTTCAATTTCATTATAAGAGAGGTGGATTGGCACTGAATGCTTTAGAATATACTATTTTTAGTGTGAGCTGCTCTTCTTAAGAGTTTAGTATTTATGTTGTCTCCTTCTCGTTTCATCATGGCTGCCAAATTTTAATCTGAAGGACTCAGCTGAGTTGCCTAAACATTGGCATTTAGTTTTAGCCGAGATGCCACAGGGCATCTCTGACATCTGAACAGGGCTGACGGATTACTCGAGAAAGAAGGGAAATAGATGAATTGCTGGTTTAGCAGCTGAAGGCCAGCCAGAATACCCTAGAACATCTCAAATGGCATTAGCAGTCTGTGCTTAGGATGTGAATCATGCCTTAATTTCATTTGTGGTTTTCTTCATCTGTATAAATATGAGGAAACAGGTACTGAGGGAAAAGAAATTGGAATCAGCTTTGCTAATTACTTTTGCTGTAACTGAGGCTTAGTGGAGACAGTGCACTTCCCATTTATTGTCACAATAGTTGCAGTTTCATTTGACTAATGCCTTGTCTTGTATTTACATGCAGCTTTAAACATCTCCATATGCAGGGACCTGTTTTATGGAAAGGCATTGGCACAGGTCTTGACAACAAAACAGATATTCCAAGACCAGAACATGCTCAATTGTACAGTCCTGTGTGTGCATTTGTCTCCAAAATTGGAGACCCCCACTCCTGCTTGCTTATTCCTTTTCTATTAACATAGCCCAGCAAATAGAAGTTGGTCTTTATCTCAGTGGCTGGGGGCCTGGAATTTTATAAAGACCCAGTGCCTACTGACTGACATTTTCAAATTCACTTCTAAATCAAGGCCTCCACACTCAGTCAACCACCCACAGAATGACATTTCAGAAATAAAAGTGTAACATCTCTGCAGATATGTCCCTGGTTACTAAAGCATCTCTCAGTCTCCAAGATAATTACAGCCCTACCTGTGAGCTATGGTTCTGTACGTGAAGCAGGACCTTGTCTCTCAAAATACCAAAGAATTTGGAACGTCAAAAAGGCAGATAAACTTTAGTCAGTTACTTTAAGACTTCTTTTCTGTCTGAGTTAGGAATCAATGTAGACACATGATGGAGCTAAAACCAGTAAGGGATAAGGCTTCCTGGCCAAGGGAAATTTTCATGCTTGCTTATTATCCAAATTCTGCATACATAGCTTCCATGAGGCAGGTATTGAACAGGAATTGATCCAGTCAAATATTACAACCAAAACTAAAAAATTATCAACCAGTACAAAAAAAAAACCAAAAACAAACAACCCAAAAAAACAAAGTGAAGAGAAAAATTCTGGGTAGCTAATTATTCCAAAGAAATTTTGAAATTCCAAAAGAGTTTAAAAATTCCCTTAGGAAAACTATTTATTCTTTCCATAATGGGCAAAATTATTCTTTAATTTCATCCATTATTTTTCCTATCAGTACTACTACTATTGCTGTATAACAGCATACTAAGTAGAAATGTACCTGGTTTAACTCACTTGATTTTGAGCACTGTATTTTTTCCTTAAACACAGAAGGGCAGTCAGGCCTATTGTCTTAGAAAATATCCTTAAGTTTATCAATAAAAACTAGCCCTGTGTCCTTCACTGGAAAGCTGATTGTTTTGTTCAAACCACAGTCTATTGCTTTCCCCTTCCAGATTTCCACTGAAGAGCAGTGGTGTTTTATTCTTAGTTCTTTAAATTCAGCAGACAAGCTTCTCACATCTGGTCAATTACCTGTGTCCTACTTGCCCTTTCTGTCTAATCCCTCTCTTATATACAAGTCCTTTATGATGTGACAGTTGAACATTAAAAACAATGTGAGGTTAGACCAGAGGCAAGCTGAAAGTAACCCCTGTCTGAATGACAGATGCCTGTGCTGTACTTACATTTTGCTTCTCCAGCACAAATGCCCCTGAAGATAATCTTTCAAATATGACTACAGAAATTTAAGTTAGAATGAAATTTGTTAAGACACCTTTTAAACATTAAAAACATTGGAAAAATGAATTCTGCATAAATGAGTTTGGTATTTATTGGCAGTTTGTTTAAAACGACAAGATCTTGTAAAATTCTTGTTAGAAATGACTGAAAAAATCCTGGATTTGATGCTTGGGCAGTGAAGTAAAAATGAAGCCCCTTAAATGCCTTGCTCTGATGGATGACACCTTTGTGTTCTGTTTACAAGTGACTTTAGTGCTATAATCTTGTGACATTTCAACGTGGGACATTTTTAACCCCATTTGGAGAAAAGTTAATTTCTCTTTTTTTCCACTGGTCTTTGCTTTCTCCTGTAACTCAGCCTTTCATCCTCACAGTAAAAACAACAAAGACTGTATTCTAACATTTTAGTTATCACCAAAATGCACTTGGACTGGGTATAACAGAAGTGACCAAGAAAATGTGTCCATGGAATAAATATTTCTAAATAACTGTAAGTTTTTCTGGGGGCCATGGGATAGACTAAGCCAGAGTCCTGGTTCTGGCCAAGACTGTTAATTTTTGCAGTATTGGGAGGGACATGGCCAAGACATGGAGGTTATTTTATACCACCTCACTCACTGCCTGTGTCAGGAAGAATGGAGTCTCTTTTGGGGAGAGATTATGTCTCATATGTCCCATAAATGTGTCTCATATTTATATATATTTACATTGTATTTACTCAGGAAATGGGATCCTGTGCCTAAGTCACAGACCTCCAGATATTAGTCTTATTCTGCTCTTTACTATTTAGTTAATCATAAATGATTTAAATAAGATTTTTCCAGATTGTGTTCTGAGGACGACTAGTGGATTGCAAAGCTGTGGAAATTGTTTCCTGGGTTTATTAAACTATGTTTTCAATAATAGTTAGAACTTGAAGCATAAAGGGTGCATGACTATCTGCAAAAAATGAAGAGAGCAAACAATGGCCCACTCCTCAGTACCACATTGGAGCGTGATATATTCTGTCAATAATGCAGACAGGGTGAATGAAGACTTCAGTTGCTGATTCCCAGGCCCAACTTATTCTCCTTCTGGGTGTTCCAGTTTGCTTGGCTTTCTCATTCTTTCAAAAGCAGCAGTTTTTAAGGCACACTGAATAATACTCAAGACTAATCTAGTGCAGCGTTAACTGAAAAGGTTAAAAATAAATTTTTTTTTTTTTTTTTGCCAACACTAAGTATAAACCTTATGGTAAATGAAGAAAGAATATTTATTTCTGTGTTTTTGGAGCTCTCAGAGAGCAGAGGAAGTCTATACATTCACTCCACATTCCCCAATCCACTGCCATTTCCATGCCCTTAACATGATATTTATTCATTGCAAATTAAAGTCTTATCACTTGTGCCTTCAATTCCTCTGTAATAGCGGAAGCAGTAATCTAAACAGGCTGCTAGATTCCAATGACATATTCATTAGGACTGAATTATTAGTTTAGCACATCCTGAAAATAGAGACTGCTTAGTACATTTATGCAGATGTCACTTTGCTGTGGGCACAAACCAGGAAAGGAATTAGTACAAAACAAATTCTACAGTTCTGTGTATACCAATTGTTTTGGTAACTGTACCCTTTCCAAATAGAATTCCTCTGACAGGGTTTGCCTGGCACAGCAAAGATATAGGTTGATGTTTGGAAATCAAACTAAGAGAAAGAAGGGGATTCAAAACTGTTGGGTGAAATATTCTCTGAACCTAAGATACATCTAAGAATAAAACCCACTTTCTGCAATATAACTGCTGTTTTAAAATGGTAAAAAAACCACATAAGTTCACATCACACCATATGGTGTTGAGTTAAATCTGCTTCATAGTTTTGAATCAAGAACATATGCACCCAATGAAGTGGCAGTTGTTAGAGAGAAAATATGACTGTTTTGTTAGTAAATAACATTTGAAAGCTACAAACAGTCCCTATTTTTTTTTCTTCTGCAGTAGATTATTATGCAGAACAGCTCCTACCATGAATGAGCATTTAAAGTCTATTGACTCCTAATCACTTTAGAGGGTGAAGGATCTGGCTCAGTGTGCATGAGAGTCTGCATAAACTTGCTTGTCAGAGGAGATCACACAAATACCTTTGTTATACTGCAGGTGGCATTTTAATGTTTCAGTTCCACCTTTTTGAAATGAAGAGTGATCAGGCTGTCAATCAGAGTGGAGTAAGAGAAACAGCCGTTTTTTTGTCAGATGCATTTTCCCATCTCATCCTATGTATCTCACATGTGTGAATCAAGATGTGAATCGTGCTAAGTGCAGGCTAAGCCAGGCTACTCAGCCTTTCATGTTTACTTATTTCACTGGGGCAAAACTCTAGCTGTTTTAACATGGTGCTCTGAACCTGGTGGACTGGTGTTGATGCTCCTGGGTGCTGGTGAACCAGTGTGCCCCGGGCACCTGGCACACTGGTGGCTTTGTACACTGTAGCAATAATTGGTGACAGCTCTGAGGAGGAGTGGGAGAGGGAGCTGTAGAGGAAAAGACAGAGAAAGATTTCTGAGGATATAGCAAGGACTCAGACAAGTCTCTGGCTTCTTGTTAACTGGCTTTACTGTGCCTAGTCCCATTCTGAGTCTGAGAACAGTAAGAAGATATTTTGGGTCCCTGCCAAGATTCACATAAGGAACTGTCCACACTCAAATACTTCACTGGCTTCAGTGCTAGTGCTATCTAAAATAGCAACTGCAGTTTCTGAAGAGCAGCATGTCTGTATGCTGTCAGGGATGTGATGAAGGTTTAGAGACCAAATCAGTGGGGGGAGCACAAATAGCACCCTTCCCAGCTGCTGCCAAGCAGCCATCAGCCCACTTGCACAAACCCAGATGAGTGCAGGAGCACAATGGCATGTGGACCGGACCTGAATTGAGGATTCCTTACTAACCACCACCTGTCTGGGCCTCTCCCAGGGCTGCCCCAGCAAAGTGAAGCTCCAGTGTCCAGGTGTGAAATCTGTTACCATGGGAGCAGCATTCTGAATCACCTTTTTGGACTAAGAGGGCTACTGCCTTGGGGCAAGACTCCTCTCGTGATGCATGGGAAAAGCAATTTAGCATCTCACAACACCTGTGGGGAGAAATCAAAGGTGTAAAGAGGGAGATGCTTAGATGATTCTGGGAGGAACGAGAATGGGAAATTTGAGGGGTATGTGACACAAAAGGGCTTGTTGTATGTAAATTGTGGGCTGCTCAGCCTGTATGTCTGGCCATGCCCCATGCCTGGTCAGCAGTCTGTCCTATCTTCTCACTCAATTCCTTTCTAACTGTTTCCTGGGTCACTGACTCTTTATTCTGTGTATACACATGTGCATATATACACATGTGGTGTGAGTGCAGTGAGTAGAGTCAGGCCATGGGCTGGGGCAGCTGTGTGTCCTTGGTGCCCTGGCTGCAGGGTGTGTGGGTGTGTCATCAGTAGTGATGAAGAGCAAGCTGGTGAGCAGGAGAAGAGGCCTAGGGGCAAAGGAGTCTCTGAGAGCCAGCTATGAGTGTAAAAGTGCCTGTTGCATCTCTAAAAGCTGAGGCTTAGGGCACAGGAGGATGGCTACAGGGACCTGGGAAGTTCCAGCTCTGCATATATGTGTCTATATGTGAGCATGACAGTTTGCACTATAAACTGGAGGATCACAGTTTTGGGGTTTCATATGTCTAGATTCTAGAAGTTGAGATCAAGGGACAGCTACTTGGCCAGCTACTTGGCAGACTGTCTAAGACCAGCCACTGACACACAGGTATGTGTGTGTGTGTATATATATTTATGTGTATATAATTGTGCATGTAGGTATGTATGTGGGCTGCGTGCATATCCCTGCTGGGAATATATATTTAGCCTTACTTTGAATTGAACCATGGGAGCAGCCTTATCTCTATCAGGGTTCTGAATCCAACATGATATATCTTACTCTAACATGTTCATTCTGCATTATGTTTATTCAGCTGTTTATTTTGTTTCCTTGCTCATCATTCTTGTTAAAAGCCCAGTGTCAAGGACAGCTTTCTAGTGCAGCAAATGTCTTACAGAAGTGCTAGACCTGTATTTTAGTAATGCATATCTCTTTCTGAACCCATGCCATTAGAAGCAATTAATTAAAGCCCATCCTGCTGGAGCACATGGATGCTGGGATAGACCCATGTGGTACCAAGAAAATTAAACTTTTTCTTATCTCATGAGCCACTGACCAGGAACAGAGTGCATGGAAATAAGCTCATGACAGCTGTGAGTCTTCACAACTTTTGCTCAGCTCTCAATGGGAAGGAATGACTGCCTTTTCTCAATTAATCCTGACAGCAGAAGATTGGACATGTGACAGCTGCCTTGACAAATATCTTGATCACAGTGCTTAATCTTTCCTTGGCAGTCTTCACAACCAATGAAATATAACTCCCATCTTTAAGCTTGACAAGATCCTGGAGAGCTCAAACTAATTGGCAATGTTGAAGCCTAAAACCTTAGAAAAAGTGTTTACAGGTTATAGTGGCATATATCTAAGTAAAAAATTCTTTAACACCTCTAAGACACTGTAGGTGTTATTCTGTTCTCTGCTGAGGGCAGTTGCTTTACTGCTGCTTTTGCTGACCTTCCTTTCTCTCATTTTTGCAGTGCTTGCTCAGGTCTTGTTTTTATAATTCCCCTCCTGTACTGTAGCATGACTCTGTTTGAATTTACAAGATGATATTTGGTGAGTAGCTGATCTCTAACTAACTGGGGTGCTCATTCTAGTCAGCATTTTAGATTTTAGATGAATAAAGCATGGATTTGCCTTCAAGGTTCTGTGAAATTGTGACTGCAATATTAAGGAAAACATCTTTGGCTTCTTTCACGTCCTTGCCCCCTTTTGCCCAAAAGAGGGCACTCTATACCTGACTTTCAATTCTTTTTGCTCTTTTTTTTTCCTTTTTTTTTTTTTCCTTACGTTCAATCATTAATTGCACAAAAGACGATGCCACTTTTTATTAACAGTTCCAAATATGTGGATCTCCCTTGTTCATCTCTAATGAGAATCATTCACAAAGTAAAAAAAAA